>JAOQMQ010000005.1:28471029-28482554 GCA_027563845.1 Erythroxylum subrotundum | reverse complement strand
AGTAGAGAAGAAAGGAATACTCAAGGTATGTTCTTTGATGATGAGGATGATGCTGACATAGATATACAAGCACAACAAGATGATAATCAATCTCCTCCACAAAGTCCTACACCAATAACACCTGCTTCAACACCATCAACGTCAAGCAGTAGCAACAGGAATTCAGGGGGAGCACCTATTAAGAGAAGAAATCTAAGTGATCGTTATGATGCTACAGAACGAATATATACATTTGACTATTTGTTGTTTTGTTTGATGGCCGCATGTGATCTTGTAACATATGAAGAAGCTGTTGGAAACAAAAAATGGGAAAAAGCCATGAATGAAGAGATTGGTGCAATCCAAAAAAAGATACATGGGAATTGACCAGCCTTCCAAAAGGACATAAAGCAATTGGAGTAAAGTGGGTGTACAAGACAAAGACCAACCAAGAAGGAAAAGTGGAGAAATACAAAGCAAGATTAGTTGCAAAAGGTTATAAACAAAAATATGTAATTGATTATAATGAAGGATTTGCTCCAGTTGCAAGAATTGATACAATTAGACTTCTCATAGCACTTGTAGCACAAAACAATTGGAAGATTTTTCAGATGGATGTGAAGTCTGCTTTTCTAAATGGTTACTTAGAAGAAGAAGTCTATATTGAACAACCGCCTGGATTTGTCAAGAAGACAAAGTTTATCGATTAAAGAAAGCTTTGTATAGATTGAAGCAAGCTCCGAGGGCTTGGAATACAAGAATTGATGAATACTTTCGAAACAACGGTTTTGCAAAAAGTCCATATGAACATGCACTCTACACGAAGAAAAAATTCATATGAAGATGTCATGATCGTGTGCTTATACGTGGATGACATAATTTTCATAGGAAACAATCCAGGTGTCTTTAATGATTTCAAGAAAGCTATGACTAGAGAATTTGAGATGATAGATATTGGTGAAATGTCCTACTTTCTTAGAGTTGAAGTGGAGCAGACTGAAGAAGGAATTTTTATTTATCAAAGAAAGTATGCAGAAGAAATCTTAGAAAGATTCAGAATGAAAGATTGCAAGCCAATAGCCACACCAGCTGATGCAAGCATAAATTTGAGAATTGATTCAGACAAAAAATCTGTAGATTCGACGTTGTTCAAAAGTTTGGTAGAAAGTTTAAGGTATTTAACTTATACAAGACTAGACATCATATACGCAGTCGAACTAGTCAACAGATATATGGAGAAGCCGAAGCAAGATCACTTTGAAGCAGCAAAAAGAATTTTGAGATATATTAAAGATACGATCGATCAAGGCTTATTTTATATGCATGCTCAAAATTCAAAGTTAATTGGTTATTCTGATAATGATTTTGGTAGAGACTTGGATAATAGAAAAAGTACTTCTGGGTATGCTTTTCATATTGGGTCAGGTGTATTCTCTTGGTCATCAAAAAAGCAACAGACTGTTGCTCTTTCAACATGTGAAGCTAAATATTTGGCCACAACAACATGCTCATGTCAAGCAATGTGGTTGAGGTATATTCTAAATGAGCTAGACCATAAACAAAAAGGTCCGACGACAATATATGTTGACAACAAGTCTGCTATATTACTTGGAAAGAATCCAATGTCACACAGTCAAAGCAAACATATCAAATATCACTTTATCAAGGAGCAAGTAAAGAACAAAGTCGTGGAATTGGCATATTACAAAATAGAAGAGCAATTAGCAGATATTTTTACAAAACCATTAAACAATGAAGTATTCTGTAGATTGAGAGAAAAACTTGGCATGCGAAGTCGAGTTTGAGGGGGAGTGTTAGAAATCAAACTCTCCTTTCATTTTTTACGTGTGTAGCTCCAAATGTATGGCTCCAAATGGTTGCTTAATAGCTAAGAGTTGTAGGAAGTAGCAAAGTGACCCCAACGTCGGTTTAAGCATGCCTTTATATAAAAGCTAGTCCACATTTTGTACTTTAAGTAAGTAAGGTGAATAAAAAGAATACAACAGCATGTTACATTCAAAGTGAATGAAACGTGAGAAGAAAAAAATAGAGCTGTAGCTCTTGCAAAAAAGAGAATTTTTTTTTGGTAGAATTTATTTGGAGCTAATCAAGCTTCCGACAATATCAAGCATTTACTATTAAACTTTTCATAAGCCACGAGAAAATTCCAGCTCATTCTGCTTCAAAATAGTAGGGATCAGCACTTAAAAGTGTGTTTGTTCATTCGTTACCAAAACCAAATTATTTATTATTCAACCCGTAACATTGATGCTTCTTTCCCCCCACAACACTCCCCCTGGAGATTTACAGAATGTAATCGTAATTTGTAAGTTAAAGTATACATATGATCCTGTTTTCTTCTTTCAAGGGTTTATATTTTTGCAATTTGGTACTTACAGTTTCTTTTAATTGAAAGAGCTGAGTTTAGCTATGAGATTCTTATCTTTTACCATGGTAGTAAACACATGCATTAAAGACTTATCTTTTACCAATAGTCCATGCACGAACAGATTCCTGATTTAAAATGATGAAACCTGCTCCTGTCTCTCACAATCAATTCTCGCTTATACACCTTTGAGATTAGCTTTGTAGCTGTGTGGCAATCTTCACAAACGCGCAAGTTCTTCACTATCCGAATAGGAGTGCAAGCCTCAGTTCTCAAGATTCCATATGCAATAGCAAGCTTTTCACTATGCCCGTGCAGGTTGTTTTCTTTTTCCTCCTCATCAACATCAAACAATGCATCGGGTGTATTCCCAATATACCCTACAAGTCTTATTTTCCTAAGAATCTCCTCCCAAATCCTTTCTATCATCTTGATTTCTGGATGCGTCTTGTCTCCAGTGGTAAAATTGTGGACTTTCCCATCGAGTTCAATCAGACTGTAACCGGGTGGTTTCTTTACCCCCTTTTCCTTCATCATCTGTCGCACGATTTCCACATTGTCCCACCTGTTTGTTCTTGCATAGATGTTTGAAAGAACCACATAGTAGCCACTATGTTCTGGCCGCAACTGGATCAAAACCTTTCCTACTCTTTCTGCAATGGAAGCATTTCTATGTATCCTGCAAGCTCCAAGCAATGCCCCCCATACTGGTGCACTAGGCTTCACAGGCATTTCAAGAATAAACATCTCCGCTTCCGCCAACTTCCCTGCTCGACCAAGCAAATCAACCATGCATCCATAGTGTTCCAACCTAGGATCAATGCCATAATCTCTTTTCATACTCTCAAACATCTCCTTTCCTTTTCCAACTAATCCTCCATGACTACAGGCAGATAAAACCGCTGTAAAGGTTATGTCTCTCGGGACTAGTCCTGTCAGCAGCATTTGCGAAAAGTACTCAAGTGCTTTCTCTGCAAAACCATGCATAGCAAACCCAGCAATAAGAGCTGTCCAACTTAAAACATCTCTTGCTGGAAGTTCCTCAAAAACCTTGATAGCTTTATCAATACTTCCACATCTCGCATACATATCGACCAGAGCTGTACCCAGTATCAAATTCACTTCCATTTCATTTCTCAACACATAATCATGCGCTCTCTCTCCGAGTTCAAGTGCACCTAAATGAGCACAAGAAGATATCACACTAACCATGATCGTCTCATTCGCCTTAACCCCTTCAAACTGAAGAGCCTCATACAATTCGATAGCCTTGTCAAAAAGATTGTTCTTGGCATACCCACTGATCATTGTACCCCATGAAACCAAGTTCTTCTCGGGCATTCTATCGAACAACCTGCGTGCAGACAAAACGTCCCCACATTTGCTATAGCCTGCAATCATTGAAGTCCACGAAGCTACATCCAACAGAGACATGTTTCGAAATATATAACTTGCGGCCTTTACATCCCCCAGTGTGGCGTACATGTTAACGAGTGAGTTCTGCACATAAACATCACTCTCAAATCCGTACTTAATCACATGACCATGAGCTTGAATCCCCATGTTTATAGAACCCAATTGAGTACAGGCCTTAACCAGAAATGGGTACGTTAGATTATCAGGAAACAGCCCTTCACGTTGCGATTGGACATAGAAATGGAACGACTGGTCTGGGTTTTGGTTTCCAGAATATCCCCTAATAAATGCATTGTAAATAAAAATATTAGGGCTTTGGATCTGGAAAAATATTTGTACAGCGTAGTCTAACAAATTCTTGTCCACGGCAGAGAAAATTAAGCGACTTGCGGAAAATAAGTCAAAGAATGTGAAGGTTCTAAGCATATAGCCATGGATGACTTTGAGGTCAGAGAGAGTGGAGGTGGATTCTATCAATGCAAGTTTTGGGTTCTGTAGCTTTAACTTACTCAATACTAAGCTACTACTACTACTAATGCTCATTTTATGAAACTGCAAGGAGTCAAGTGCCAACACTCTGTAGTTCTTTCTGGGTCTGTTCGCTTACTTTCTCTGTTGGAGAGGTAGTTGTGAAAAAGTCGTTACAGGGACATGGTTGGTGTTACATAATACGCAAGTTGATGCAACCGTTAATGACCCGAAACATTGGAGTTAGGCTTGACTCGTTTTGGGGACGAGCTTTTAAGAAACCCATAATGAAATCTGCTCAGGCTTATAGTAATGCTTGCAGTTGATACTGGTGGAAACTCAACGGAACAGAAATTTAAGAAGGAAGATAACATAAAATACGAGAAAATGAGAAGGTCTGGTGGTGCTGTCACTGATAAGGTGTCTCTCTCCCAGGATCAGTAGAAGAATCATTCCATACCTGTACACTCTCATTGTCTCTACTCCAGTATACCTCATTCTCACAGAATTCTAATCACTTGGACACCTCATCATTCTGGAGACAATAGACATACTAACAGACAAAACAGCAAAATAGTAAAAACAAATCAGCAAAAACATTAACAACAAAATATAATGGGAATCCGCTCAAAGCTTCTTGGGGACATTATTAATATATGGGCTATTCTGGATTTTCTTCTTCTTCATGGAGTATCGGAAGCGGCAATAGGCTGGAGGCTTAGTAATGCCTCCCTTTATGACCTTCACCTTGTCCTCAGGAAATTGCTGATCAATTGTGTCATAGGGCTCTGCTGGTTCTTTTGGGGCCGAATGCTTAAAATCTTTCTTAGCTCCACTTTCCGTTCCAAATCATCTTGCAACACCTGGGGAATCTCTTGGCAAGGCGTGTTAGCACCAATGACAACTGTGAGTTGGGAGAAATGAAACATCGGGTGGATATAAGCGGAACTGGAGAGTATCTTTTGAACAACTGGATAGCGGCCAACGTACCAGGCTGATAGTTTCTCATTTTCCTTCGTCACCAATGACTTAAAAGACTTAATTTTGAGATAATCTAAATCACCCACTCAAAATGAGACATCCCGGTGGTATTAGTCCGCATATTTCTTCATTTTTTTCTTGTGCCAACCCCAATTGTTGGTTCGACTCTTTAATAATTAAGTCCTTAGCTTGCAGTCGCTCTTCCACAATTGAGTTATAGGTTCTCGTTGGCTGGCATTGCAAGAGGGGAGAGGGATCCCTTCCATGTACCACCTTAAAGGGTGTCCATTTCATGGTAGTATAGTTCTATCATCACCCTTTTATAAATCTTCAAGAATTCAGAGTGCCCACCAACCAAGCTCCTATGGAACTCAACCAAGATTGTTAGCATGAGAGGGGAACATTTCGAAATCACAAGGTGATTTTTGTATCGTAACTATCTTTGCACTGAGAACTAGTCGGGCTTACTATCTAGATTGACGCTCAGAGCCTCTTTAATGGCCCTCAATTCTTCATCTTGGTTTGCTTGTGCCATCAATTCAGTCACATTTAAACATTGAGCGACTGTAATATTCTGTAGTGAAGAAGGTGTTTCAAACTCCTTCGGTCAATCTGCATTAAGAATTTTCAACCTATAAGATAGTGGCACCATTTTTAGACAGCAAACACTATTGCCATCAGTTCTCTTTCGTACACTAACCTCAATCTAGCAGAGGAATAACTATTCTATTCCTAACATTAACTATTCTTATTCACGAAAACTTTATCCTTCTCACGTTTAACCCTCTCGAAGCTTCTTATCCTTCTTCGACGTCTTCCACTTCTTCGAGCCTCTCTCCCGAAGCTTCTTCCACTGCTTCAAGTTCGTGATTCTCTTCTCCAGGTTCATTCTCTGTTGAAGTCAACCCAGTGTTCTACCATTTCCAGATTCTAGGTAAGTTTTTCCTCTGGTTGGCTCAAGGGCATGGGTTTCGATTGGTAGGATTTTTGGTAGGAATGCCATGTTCTATAAACCCCTCACTAGATCGGAATGCCATGTTCTATAAACCCCTCACTAGATCGGAATGCCATATTCTACAGTTCTTAAATGCTTTACCTTTGATTTGATAGTTTATCATTTAGGATGGTTTGCTCTTCCTTTCCGTTTATGTTATTTCCCTTTGTTATTATCTTGAGATTCCAGAGAAGCTAAAACCATGAAAAGGAGAGGGAAACTAGATTATAAGATCTTTTTAGTTCCATTACATAATAAAATGCAGTTCATTTGATTATTTTCTACAATTCCTCGAATCATCGAGCTTTATCTCCTTGTTTCACTTGATGAAAATCTATTGTCAGTTAATTTGCTGCTTTAGTTTGGGTTTTTTTTTTACCAATTGTACGGAAGCTTCTGGAGAATTAGGAACTGAATTCGATTAAGGGTTAAGTGGTTGCTGACGAAAATTTGGAATCGAAGAATAAGGAAATTGAATTGCTACGTTTAATCTTCATCTGTTTCAATGGAAAACAGGGAATAGGAAGCCACATCGAAGTGTTGCATGCCTGTGCTGTCATTTTAAAGTAGAAAGTGTCCGACGCAACTATTGACAGTTATTGCAAAATCTTAAATGAAGTTAATGGAGAAATTTGATGTATTGACATTTTTATGACATTTTATCTCCAGAACATGAGAGTTTGCTTCTCTTTAACCACGATCTAAACAAGATTTGAACTGTTATGTATCAACTTCTTTTTAGGCCTCTCTATTAAGAAATGTTTGTATTGAGGGTCAGAAAAAAGGAGAAAAAAACTTGTAGCCGGTAATTTGACTTCTCTATCTTAAAAATTGTGCTATCTACTGTCTAGCTTTCTGATGGAGTAAGCAGTGGATAAATTGAGTTTTCGTCTACTTGTCTTTAAATAAACTTCTCTGAGCACACACACTTGAGGTTTAGCATAACTTAGTAGTCCATTGGTCATACTGTCTGCTTTTTGCTGAAACAATAAATTTCAGAATGCAGTTGCAGTTGCAGTCATTTTGAGAGGTGTTAGGATGTGTACGCTTTGTTGTACTTTTTGTTGCAAGAGCAGTAGTTTTCGGAGCAATCATTGATGTTAGTACGATGGAGACCAAACAGATTGGTCATAGTTTGGTGTAGCTTGATTTAGTATTCTTCTACAGAATGGAACGAAGGATACTCATGAATGGTTGCAAGTTTGAAATATAATTTTAGGAAAGGAAGAAGCATTTTCGGGTCTTGTTTTCCAGCTGTTGTTTTTTTTTTGTGCATTTGTTTTCCAGCTGTTGTTGTTTGTGATCTATGATTTCTGCTTTCTTTTGGTCTACTTTCTTTTGTAACATTTCTGCTTTCTTTTGGTCTACTTTCTTTTGTAACGAAGTTGTTTAAGTGTCTTTTTGATGTGAATAGGAGATTTGTAGCTGTAGAATGACTTGATAGATCTTGAAATAATGCAATTGATCCTCTTTATTTGATGTTCCAGACTAAATATTTGAGGTGTCTAAGCTTTATTTCTAGAAATTATGAAGGTTGTTTTCTTTGCCACACTGCTTTGCTTTACCTTACAAATCTTGCATTGAGTTCAGCTTGGTGTGTTTATTTTTGAGATAATCATTGCCAGCCTTTGTAAGTTTTCTTTTCTTTCTTTTCGTTGGATCATGAATAGTAGCTTAATTTTACAGGTTTGACTACTTGTTTTGTGCATTTGTTTTCCATGTGCTTGTGAAAAGTTGACTTGTGTTTAAAATTTTAGCTTGTTAAGGTTAAGATATTTACAAAAATCAAAGCTGTTTTTTTTATTTTAAATGGCTTCTCTCAATGCTTTTGCAGCTACTTTAAAACGTGTTTTCCAAGTTTGAAGCCTCCAATCTCATTCTTGTAGTTTTATGTTTGTCCAACATTTTGTCCTAAAACTAGGACAATCTTTAAACTGACTACTGTGATTTTAGCTTGCTGCTTTTCTTGAAATCAATGAACAGTAGCATTTGTTTATCCTTGACATAGTTTGTGCATGGGAGATTTGAACCGTGAATCTTCCCATTTAGAGTTGCGGACTAATTTTATTTTACCATGCTTTACAAATAAAAAGTAGTACCAACTTTAGAAATAAAATTTTGTTAGGTTACAATTATTTTATGGTTGTTCTCTTACATCGTACATTGAAACTATTTTAAATTATTTCATGGTTATTCTCTTACATTGTACATTTTTTTCAACAAATTTATGTGAATACATTAAAAATTTTATTTTTTACAGTCATGGCTCGTTTTAGTTTGAGGTTACGTAGAAATGTCGAAAGAACAAAAAGGATTATGGCTGTGTCGACTGTATGGTTGCAGTTGTGTAATGCTGTTAGTTCACTATTCGGTTTGTTGGCATGGGAGGCTTCTTTATATAGTTATAGGCCAAGGGTTAGAAGTTATTTTCTAAATTTTTATGCAAATCGAGATTATGTGAGGCGAATTGTGCATGACAATGATGAGTCACGTATTTCAATGGTTAGGATGAATAGGCAAGCTTTTTTTAAACTATGTGAAATGCTAGAAAGTATAAGAAGATTAAAGTCAACAAAAAACATGCTTATTGATGAACAAGTGGCAATTTTCTGACATATTATTGCTCATCATGTTAAAAATAGTTATTAGGAAAAATTTTAGAAGGTCGGGTGAGACAATTAGTTGGTGTTTTTCATAATGTCCTAAATGCAGTGATGCATTTGCAAGATCTTTTGTTTAGGAAACCTGAGCCCATACCAACAAACTCTTCGAACCATTGGTGGATTTGGTTTAAGGTAGATAATCGTCCTATTACTTTTATAAGAAAATATAGTGAATGTGATTAAGATTTCTCATTATTTTTTATTTCATTTCAATTGTAGAATTGCTTAGGTGCTCTAGATGGGACATATATCAGGGTTAATGTGCCAATTAAAGATAAGGCTAGATTTCTAACTCGTAAGGGCGACATTGTAACAAACGTGTTAGGTGTGTGCACACCTGACATGCAATTTGTTTATGTTCTTCCTGGTTTGGGAAGGGTCAGTAGTTGATCGTCGAGTTTTTCGTGATGCAATTACTAGGAGACATGGACTAAAAGTGCCTCATGATAAGCTTTCCTATATGATATAGGAAGGTTGTTTGGAATTTTGTATATGAGAAAATGTGAATTGTATAACTTATGTAGTGTATTTTATATAGGTTGCTATTATCTAGTCAACACAGGTTATACAAATTGTGAGGGCTTCTTTGCACCTTTTAGCAATCAAAGGTACCATTTGAATGAACGACGTCAAGATTATCAACCAAGAACTGCAGATGAATTTTTTAATATGAAATATGCGACTGAACGCAATGTAATTAAGAGGTGTTTGGGTTACTAAAAATTAGGTGGGCTATTTTTAGGAGTCTATCATTTTATCCAATAAAGACACACAATCGAATTATTTTAGCTTGTTGTTTGTTTCATAATTTTATTAGGCAGGAGATGAGTTTTGATCCCATGGAGAGTGATTTAGGGGATTATTTTTCATACCAATCCAGTTGTTGATGAGGAGTTTAGCACTACTATTGACCCAACTAATGCTTGGACAAATTGGAGAATTGGATTGGCACGCGAAATGTTCAGTGAATGACGAGCATCTAGGCAAAATGAGAATTGACATTTTTTAGGTTTTCTATTTTGTTTTCAGTGCTAGGAGGTTTTATATTATTGTTTATGTAAGTTATTGTATCTTTATTGTTTATATTGTACGTTGTTATTGTAGACTATATTGTTCTCGTTAGCTGTTGATGCCTAATGTTAATTGGTATGAAGAATTTTATAAATGTTTTTATTTTTCCTTTATTATGATGATTATTTTTAATTTATCAGTATTGTTTTAATTTGGTAGATAAGTATGTCAATGAATTCCCCGATAATTATTGACATTCAAAGTTCAAAACGAACAAAACGAAAGTGGACTTATGATGAGAATGTTGCCCTAGTTTCCTGCATGGTTGATTTGCATAATGTGGGAACCTACAATGCTGATAGTGGATTTAAAGCTGGGTATCTCGATGAATTAGAAAGAATGGTAGCAACAAAGCTTTCTAATTCAAACTTAAGAGCCAAATCTCACATAAAGTCTAGGATTAAGACTTTAAAGAAAGAATGGAGCATTGTTCATGATATGATAAGGAAAGATGCTAGTGAATTTGGATGGGATACGGAAAGGAAGATCATCATTGCTGAAGATCATGTATGGAATTCTTACTTAAGTGTAAGTATTGAACTTTTATCTTGTTTTAAGTATTTTTTTTACCTACTTTATTGTAATTGATATAAATTATTGACATTTTTTTTTCATCTGGTTAAAGAGTCACAAAGATGCTGCTCAATTTCGACGGAGGAGCTTTCCTTTTTATCATGAACTGACTGGGATTTATGGAGAAGATCGTGCAACTGGAAATGACACACAAATTGCTGCGGATATTCTTGAGGAAATGGAAAGGGAAGAAGGTGTAGGTGGGATAAATGAAGGTGGTGAAGATCAATATGAGCATAGTTTGCATGAGATAGATGAATTCTTTGCACAATCTCAAACTTCAAATATTGAAAGACAAGATGAAAATATTTCAGCAAGGAGGAGAAAAAGAAGTAATGGTACGGGAGAAGCAAGCCGTACAGATTCACTTATTGTTTCTGCCAAGATGTTGGGTGATACCATGAATCAGATTAAAGATAAATTGTGTAAAAGTATTGGGACTGAAAGGTATATTCACCAAAGACTTGAACAGTTAGATAGTGCATTGGGTGAAATAGAGGGACTCACAAATGTTGAAAGGGATACTGCTTTAAACAAATTTCCTGATCATCCTGCACAAATGCTTGTGTTTTTCAGTCTTGCGTATTCTCGAAGACTAGGGTGGGTGAGGAGGTTTCTTGCGACACATTGAAGATTATGTTGATGTAGAAGTTATTTTGTTTAGTTATTTAAAATAAGGTTGAAATTTATTTTTTGTTCAACTAACTTTTTAGTAATTTAAAGCCCTATGTTATATTTATTTTCAATATCGTTTCATTGTTATTTTATATTGCAATTACGACTATATAATGAATGCTACTGACATGAGCCGGACCAGGAAAATTAACCACTGGAAAATGTTGGAAAGTCATCATTTTGCAAAGTCATATGATAAGAAGAAAATTGATACTAAAATGGAATTTAATAATTATTATTATTATTAAAAAAGAAGAAGAAAAAATTAATAATAATAAGGAATTTAATAACAAAAATAAAAATAAAATTAATTATAATA
>JAOQMQ010000005.1:28398609-28412992 GCA_027563845.1 Erythroxylum subrotundum | reverse complement strand
AAGGTCACAAACACACTAGGCAAGTTTGGGTCAAGGTCAGTGTTAGTAAACAAAGTTTCTTTAAACCTAATCAAGATTAAAGCTCTTTTACTTAAGCATGCACTCTTTAACTCTCTCTCTTTTGCATAAAAACATGATTGTGTCTTAATTTTTCACTCCTCTCAATTTTTCTTTGCTCATTTTCACGTTTTTTTTCTTTCTTTTCACTCACTAACTTCTTCTCTCCTGCACATTCCACTTTCTTTTCCTCACTTGTGCAATCACTCACCATTGAAGTCTATATATATTAGGGTATTTATCATATTTCAGCCCTAACTTCTCTACCAAAGTAGTACTAGCCACATTAGTGCAACTATCCCATTTATAATTATGCTGCAAGCTTTCCCATTTACTAAGCATCTCGTGTGAAATATGTTATCCCTTTGTTCTAGGTTAACTTCCCTCACATTCAAGTTTAATGCATGTCTAGCAACTAAAGATTCACCTTTCACAGCATACTCAACATTCTCAACAACATCAAAAAACTCTTCCAAAGGTGGCATACTTAAATCACTACTATCAGACTCATTACTATCATCAAACTCAAAAACAATTTCACCACCCTTAATAAACAGTCTTTCTATTAGGACAATCAGATGCATAATGACCACTCCCGTAACATTTAAAGCACCCAATATCCTTATGTTTAAAAGGTTTAGAGGATGAATCAATGGTACCTTTTTGAATTGAAGTACTCCTCTCCTTGCCTTTGTTTAACTCGTTTCCTTTCTCCTTGGAATCCGAATAATGCTCCCTCTTCTTATCTTCATTTTTTCTCTATTTTGGATTCCATTTGCTGTTGGAATTTGAGAAAGACTTGACTGCCCTCCTTTGTTTTTGTTGCCCCTCTACCTTCATGGCAATGTTCACTAGGTCCTCCATCTTTACATAATGTTGCAACTCAACTACACCAGTAATTGCCCTATTCAATTCGCCCACGAACTGAGCCATTGTCACCTCTTCCTCCTCTTTTATGTTAGCTTTAATCAATAGTATCTCTATCTCCTTGTGATAATCTTCTACTGATATAGTTCCTTGTGTGAGTCTCTGTAATTGCTGGTGCAACTCTCTATAGTAATAAGATGGCACAAACCTCTTATTCATCACTCTTTTCATCTCTTCCTAAGTGGATATAGGTGATTCCCTATTCCTCTTCCTGTTCTTTACCAATTCATTCCACTACTGCCAATATCACTTTCTTATCTTTAGAATAGTTGTGACAAGTAAAAATCATGTCCACCTTTCTTTCCCATTCTAAGTATATTTCAGCATCATTTCTACTTTTGAAGGATGAAATTTTCATCTTGATGACATTAATGTTGCTATCTTTTCTCTCCACTCTTTCTTCCCTCCTTACTTTACCCCTCGCGGATTGCACTTCATCTTCATACTCATCATACATTCTTTACAATTCTTCCTCCTAATTCCTATGACTGCCAATTGATCTACTACGGTTTTGGATTCTACTGGTTTCATTAATTTTCTCTTATATCCCATCCATCATAGTAGATAACTTCTTGAATTCATTCTTGAATGCCTTATACATTACTTTCAAATCAGGCACATTGTGGTCCTCCTCATGTAGTGTTTCCTTTCCATCCCTTCTACTGGCCATTCTTATGACAAAAGCTGCAAGAAAAATGGTTAGCAATAAAAGATGACCTCACAAGTCACTCCCTTATGTCTTTCACTCAAAAGATGACAGTCCACTTGTGTTTCACTTAAAATTGGCTTTTTTCCCTCCTCTTTTAAGCTTACACACTTAAGCCTTTTTCCACTCAAAATTGATGTCATCAATTGCACTTCAAAATTCAATTTCCAATCAAGATAATGCACAAATAATAAATTAAGATTTAGAAATGCAATGAAAATACCTAAGAAAGAAGATGAACATAAATCTAAAATTTAAATTCTTATAAGAATATTCAACAAAATACTAAGATATATAATATTCATACCCTTATAATTTTTTTTTAAGTCATGTCTTTATAAGTCATTTTACACATAAGCAGCTAATACTAAACAGCTAATTTTACCAAACATCTCTAACAAACAACTAATACAATCCACTGGTCAAATCAGCTAACAGCTAATGCAATCAGCTGTTTGTCAAATAGGGATCTTTTACAGGTTTTGCAATTGTGTTTATTTTTATGATAAGGGTTTTGTTAAGAGACACTGGAGAGGTCTCCACTTTACTTAAGAGTTTTTATGATGTTGACCTCCTCCGCTTTTGTGTTTTGTCTTCGTGTGTTTTCCACCAACAATTCCAAGTTAAAATGTGTATAATGATAGAAATATCATTCTAGTTTTGCACTATTGGCTCTTTTCTTTTTTATTTTTTAAAATTTTGTGCTATTTCCTTTGGACATACTGTACTACCAACTAAATGTGTATAATGATTGTTCCCAACCATTTATGTGGATACTATTCTTATTTTTGCATAAGTTTAAAGAGCTTAGAGCATGTCTATGTACACTTATGGGAAATGACAGCGTACTTCTAAATGGTGGTGCTCCTGCTACTTGCAAGAATATTAAGCATGTGCATCCACATTTCTTTTGTACGTTTGACTGATAATTGTGTGTGAGATAGTCAATTTTGTGTGCTTTTGCATACTACTTTTTACATCTTAGTACCATTTCTGTTCTTAGATGCTTTTTGTTGAGTACTAATTAGCTAAAACAAAGAACGAGAGAAACTCATTCAAGTACTAGGACATATAAATTTGTAAAAGTCCCAACATATTAGAAAGACAAAAGGAAAGGAAATCACTCCCAATATAGCAGAAAGAACCTCTTTTCTTGGAAAAAAAGTACCTAAGAAATCTAGGAAACAATGGATTTCTATCTGATCTTCAAATTTCCAAGTAATCTATGTTCTGGAATAGAACTAGAAATAATTTTCATGCTGGATATTTTGTTCTAGCACCATTTGAACTTTATTTTAAACTGTTCAAGTTAACAATCAACAAAGACAAATCAGGTGAACAACAGTCCCCCATCCAAACTTGTTCTTGATCAATAACTATAAACATATTAAATACCAGTGGTTTTATTGGCTCTATTTTTTTCTATACGACATTATTTGGCTTATTTGTGGGTGCATTATTTGGCTTGATAATTGGTCTTTAGTTCTGCTTAATCCCATAATATTTAATTGATTTGCTTATCTTTCATATGTGATGGCTTTTTTCTTTCCTAATTGAAAACAAACTAGCTTAATTATGCATAATTTCAGGCACTCTACTAATTTTGAAGTAGCTTTCATGATTCTCATGACTTATCTTTCGTATAAGATGGCTGAGGTATGAAGTTGTTCTCTACTAATTTTGACTACGTTTTTTGAAATATAGCTAAAAAATAAAAATATTTGAATATGTTTTAGAAAATGTAGTGATGCAGAATCCTAAGGTTAAAGAACCCGAAACTCCTTAAACATACAATTTGGATATAAGATGAGCAAGACCAAATCCCTAATGAATCCCAATCAATTATATGAAAGGAAATGCCTATAATAAGGTTGATTTGAAAACAAGAATAGAAATTTGCCACAAGTGTTTACCTTGATAAGAATTATATTCTTGATGAAATAAAAGAAGACAAGAAATCCTCCCTTAAGAACTCGTTATTCAACCAATCTAACCCTAAACAATGTTTGTTATGATGTATTTATACCCTTTAAAAAGAGTGAAATCCTAACTACGTAAAAAGCCTTTAAACATGAGTCTTTCACAAAAATAATTAAAGCCCAAACTATTGTTTCTAAATTACAACTAATTAAACCTAAAAGATTTAAACAAGCCCAAGACACAAGTAATGGGTTACCAAAAGTTATGCTTCTAACAAAAAATAATTAATTAAACAAGAATGAAAGTTTTCTTACACATTCCACCCAACTTTATTAGTTATGATACCATTGGCTCTCATTGTCTCTTGAGATTTCATGTCATCTACAATTCGACCCATGTAGGATTGAAGCGCTTCTTTGAACTTCTTAGCTCTTGATCTTGTTATTAGTTCCTCTGACATTACTAGTTTATCTTTGGTTCTATATCTCTTACAAAGTACCATGGTCGTGCTCGCATCATCCCCTCCCTCTTCAAAAGGATTCGTCTTTGAATCTGAATCAAAGTCAAAAGGAGATAAGTCATAAACATTAAAAGTAGCACTAACATTATACTCACCTGGCAAGTCTATCTTTTATGCATTATGATTGATGCATTCCAACACTTGGAATGGTCCATCACCCCTTGCATCAAGTTTTAACTTTCTTTGTTGTGGAAACCTTTCTTTTCGCATATGCACCTAAACTCAATCACCCTGCAACAAGGTCACAAACACACTAGGCAAGTTTGGGTCAAGGTCAGTGTTAATAAATAAAGTTTCTTTAAACCTAATCAAGATTAAAGCTCTTTTACTTAAGCATGCACTCTTTAACTCTCTCTCTTTTGCATAAAAACATGATTGTGTCTTAATTTTTCACTCCTCTCAATTTTTCTTTGCTCATTTTCACGTTTTTTTCTTTCTTTTCACTCACTAACTTCTTCTCTCCTGCACATTTCACTTTCTTTTCCTCACTTGTGCAATCACTCACTATTGAAGTCTATATAGATTAACGTGTTTATCACATTTCAGCCCTAACTTCTCTACCAAAGTAGTACTAGCCACATTAGTGCAACTATCCCTATCTATAATTATGCTGCAAGCTTTCCCATTTACTACGCATCTCGTGTGAAATATGTTCTCCCTTTGTTCTAGGTTAACTTCCCTCACATTCAAGTTTAATGCATGTCTAGCAACTAAAGATTCACCTTTCACAGCATACTCAACATTCTCAACAACATCAAAAAACTCTTCCAAAGGTGGCATACTTAAATCACTACTATCAGACTCATTACTATCATCAAACTCAAAAACAATTTCACCACCCTTAATAAACATAGTCTTCCTATTAGGACAATAAGATGCATAATGACTACTCCCTTAACATTTAAAGCACTCAATATCCTTAGGTTTAAAAGGTTTAGAGGATGAATCAATGGTACCTTTTTGAATTGAAGTACTCATCTCCTTGCCTTTGTTTAACTCATTTCCTTTCTCCTTGGAATCCTAATAGTGCTCCCTCTTCTTATCTTCATTTTTTCTCCATTTTGGATTCCATTTGCTGTTGGAATTTGAGAAAGACTTGACTGCCCTCCTTTGTTTTTGTTGCCCCTCCACCTTCATGGCAATGTTCACTAGGTCCTCCATCTTTACATAACGTTGCAACTCATCCACATCAGCAATTGCCCTATTCAATTCACCCACGAACTGAGCCATTGTCACCTCTTCCTCCTCTTTTATGTTAGCTTTAGTCAATAGTATCTCTATCTCCTTGTGGTAATCTTCTACTGATATAGTTCCTTGTGTGAGTCTATGTAATTGCTGGTGCAACTCTCTATATTAATAAGATGGCACAAACCTCTTCTTCACCTCTTCCCAAGTGGATATAGGTGATTCCCTATTCCTCTTCCTGTTCTTTACCAATTCATCCCATTAAACTAATGCATAATTAGAGAATTCCACTACTACCAATCTCACTTTCTTATCTTTAGAATAGTTGTGACCAGTAAAAATCATGTCCACCTTTCTTTCCTATTCTAAGTATATTTCAGCATCATTCCTACTTTTGAAGGATGAAATTTTCATCTTGATGACATTAATGTTGCTATCTTTTCTCTCCACTCTTTCTTCCCTCCTTACTTTATCCCTCACGGATTGCACTTCATCTTCATACTCATCATACATTCTTTCCAATTCGTCCACCTGATTCCTATGACTGCCAATTGATCTACTACGGTTTTGGATTCTATTGGTTTCATTAATTTTCTCTTCTATCCCATCCATTATAGTAGATAACTTCTTGAATTCATTCATGAATGCCTTATACATTACTTTCAAATCAGGCACATTGTCGTCCTCCTTATGTAATGTTTCCTTTCCATCCCTTCTATTGGCCATTCTTATGATAAAAGCTGCAAGAAAAATGGTTAGCAATAAAAGATGACCTCACAAGTCACTCCCTTATGTCTTTCACTCAAAAGATGACACTCCACTTATGTTTCACTTAAAATTGGCTTTTTTCCCTCCTCTTTTAAGCTTACATACTTAAGCCTTTTTCCACTCAAAATTGATGTCATCAATTACACTCCAGAATTCAATTTCTAGTCAAGGTAATGCACAAACAACAAATTAAGATTTAGGAATGCAATAAAAATACCTAAGAAAGAAGATGAACATAAATCTAGAAGCAAGTATATCGAAATAAATAAAGGCAAAATGGGCACACAAGAGGAAATGATGTATGATGCCCAAAAAAAACATAATTTAAATTAACAAGAATCAATTTGTTAATTATGGTGTAAATGGAAACAAAAAGAAACAATAAGAGATTAAAAATAGAAATTTATAATAAATGAAATGACGAAACTAATGCATAAATGCGAGAATTGAAATTTCCCTAGTGGAAAAATCAACTTGAATGCAAAGATGTAAAGACACTAAACAAAATAGGAAGCCACCAAAAGAAAATCCTATAATCACGTAATCCCAATTTTTTTTTTTAATTTTTTGATTTTTTTACTGTAGCTACGGTTTCTTCCTGTCTAGTTACTGATTTTTTTCCCAGAAAAATACAATAATAAGATGAACCCTAATTTTGAGTTCTAATGGAAAATAATAGTAATAACGGTACATAAACACAAGATAAATAAGAATTTATCATAATCCAAGCTCTGATACCAAATGATGCGGAACCCTAAAGCTAAAGAACCCGAAACCCTTTAAACAAACACTTTGGATAGAATATAAACAAGATGAAATCCTCAACCCTAATGAATCCTCAATCAATTATATGAAAAGAAATGCATATAATAAGGTTGATTTGAAAACAAGAATAGAAATTCGCCACAAGTGTTTACCTTGATAAGAATTATATTTTTGAAGCAATAAAAGAAGACAAGAAATCCTCCCTTAAGTTATTCAACCAATCTAACCCTAAACAATGTTTATTATGATGTATTTATACCCCTTCAAAAGAATGAAACCCAAATTACGTAAAAGGCCTTAAAAAATGGGCTTTTCACCAAAATAATTAAAGCCCAAACTAATATTTCTAAAATACAACTTATTAAACCTAAAAGATTTAAACAATTCCAAGAGACAAGTAGTGGGCTACCGAAAGTTATACTTGTAACGAAAAATAATTAATTAAACAAGAATAAAAGTCTTCTTGCACGTTCCACCTAATTTGATTAGTTATAATGCTATTGGCCCTCATTGTCTCTTGAGATTCTATGCCATCTATAATTCGACTCAGGTAGGATTGAAGCACTTCTTTAAATTTCTTAGCTCTTGATCTTGTTATTGGTCCCTTCGACATTACTAGTTTATCTTTAGATCCATATCTCTTACAAAGTACCATGGTCGTGCTCACATCACGTAGCTAACAATTTTTTGCTACGAAAACTAAGCATAGTCAAAAGGCATTAGCGATAATTTCTCGAAACGTCGCTAATAGTTTTTTGCCATAAAAATAAAGCATAGAAAAAAATTATTAGTGGTGATTAGCGAAAAATGTCACCTATAGTTTTAAGCTATGAGAATTTAACAACATATTTTACGACAAATATAAATCATTACTGATGACTTTTAGCGACGATTTTGGACAATTTTTTTTTGTAGCCAAATGAGGTTTTTGTTGTAGTGATCAACTCTCTGTTGAATTATGACATATTCTTTTTTTTTTCTTTTTATTTATTTTCTTTAAAGGTTAGGTGATGTTTGTTTTACTTTTATAAAGCCAGTTTGGTTATAAAACACTGAATTAAAAGAGAATATCTTTTAACGCCACTAACTTCAGATGCGTCTACAAGCTGCTTGTAACACCACTAACAACACAACAAAGTATTAACAGTGGGTAGAAACTCAAAATACTTTCGGTACAATCTTATTTAACTGAACTTCAGTCTTATTTTAAATGATTTAACTAAGAAGAGTGCTTTCAGACATGAACATTTTGATAACTCCAATCACTTCAGTTCCAACATCTGAGTAGGGATTGTTCGTGAAGAAACCATGCTCTTTATTCTCAAACTCTGTGTACTCTACAGTCTTACCCATGTCTTTTAACCTCTTAACATAGTCCTTGGATCTGTCTTTCAACAGTTCATTGCTACCAACAATCACCAAGATTGGATCAAGAGCAACCGGTTCAAGACACAAGCTACGCGGTCCAAATGGGTTCGCCAAAGTGTAGTCTCTATTTTCTCCAACAGGTATAGAAAGCCTCCAAAATCTGTCGTGTACGTATTAAAAAAAAAAGGGTTTAACTGTATATATATGCTCTGATTGATGCAGCTTCTGAAAATGAAATTACGCTTTTCAGTATTAACTGATCAATTTATCATGATCGAAGCAAATTTATGTCTTAAGCTAAATAATTGATTAGTTTGTGGTTGCAAATGTTCTTCTACGAAATGTAGTGCATGATATATAACTATATATATAATTGACGTATAGGCGGCCATCTATGTACAGCATCATGTTCATAGATCGATGCAATCTGTTAGTTATTGGTGATTTTGTCTTCTGGCCACCCTTATCTGCATTGGTTAGTATTATTCTATATTTTTCTAAGTATTATAATTTTTCATAGCTATCATGACTGATATTATTTAAAACACCCTTAAACATCATCAAGTAACGTAAATATGCAAAATATTTTAGTTAATATCAATTAAATGTCAAGAAAGTTACTAAAATAATGATTATATATAACTTCAACTTATTACCATGTTACAACGTTACTTGGGATTGTCTACTTGAAGAAAAGACAATTTATCTTTGAATTATATGGATCAGTACGCATTTGGATGTATTCTATCTAACTTTATAGGAGGCATAGAACAATAGATATGTTGTTGGTAGAGTATTCCATATTAACTAAACATGAAAACGTTAAAGAGTTTATAAGTGGTAAGGGTCAGTTATCTAAATAACTAGATCTAGTTCTTTTGGCAATAGTTGACCCAAGCTTAATACTTGTCAATGGACTCTACACTCTGCCTATATTAAAAATTCACATAGTATTAAAGCAGGTTTAGTTCGGATTATTAATTTCCTGGTTGTCCATCTGGATGTCATGTTCCAGCGATCCGATCCGGTTACCACTGCGTTTATTTCAAATGACAACTAAATGTCCAATCCTAGTTGTACTTGAGAGGAAGTGTTAGACTATCCCATATTGACTAAACATGAAAATATTAAAGGGTTTATAAATGGTAAGGGTCAGCTATCTAAATAACTAGTTCAACTATTTTAGCAATAGTTGACATAAGCCTAATACTTGTCAATAAAATAGACTCTACATTCTGACTATATTAAAAATTTACTGTAGTGGCATATCATTGGAACTCGAGTAAACATGTTTATTTATTTCTTATGTGTGTGTGCGAAGTCACCTCCAAGTCAAGGCCAGAAGATGGGACATAGTTAAATCTCTAACATTAATTGGTTAGAATAAGAGAACTTCATTAAGCCTCCGTGCTTCTCTTTTTTCTCTTTCCTTCAGTCCATTTCGTAGGATTATACTAAGACAAAATAGACAGACGTAAAACAAACGTTGTCAATTTGTCGAAGTTTTTAACATAAAAGTCGTATGTTTTGACTATGACCATTGACACATAATGAGTTAGTTTTGTATAATCTGAACTTGTTCTAATTCTAAGAAGAGATTTCAGGATTACTCAAAACAACTTCCTTAACTTTCTTCAAGTTCAAAGATGGAAAGAAGCATGGAAAGCGAACCTTAATGAATGTTTTTATAACACCTTAAACAACTTAGCTACTAGATCTTTGTAATTAATAACAAAATTTAAAAATTGAACCAAAAGTTAAATTGATAAAATATAAAATGTAAGGTTTAACAATTCGATTTCAGATCGCCATAAAATAAATATATAATAAAAATTAAATAAATTTAAAGAATTTAAAATAGAATTTTAAAAATATTATTCTAATCAATTGAAAAAGTTAAAGTTTAATTAAAAAATTTAAATAAAAATTAACTAGTTTATTTTAGTTTATAAATATTAATTAATTTATGAATGTCGATCGATTAATTATTAAATCAACGTATTTTTTAATAATAAAGATTGTTAAGTTAAACTAAATTGAAAAGTTAATTAATTTAAAAATTTTGCAGTTAAACCCATTAGACCAATTTAATTTTTTGATTTTTAGTTAATAGTTAATAGTGTAGAGATTTAAGTTGAATTATTGGTCAAGCCATTATGGTGACTTATTTGTGTATACCTTTGCTTTATAAAATTAGATGCTAATTAAAGAGAATTTTAGATCACATGTTCTCATTACATTGTTCCTAGTTTGTTGTATTAGCATCTATTCATTCATTTTTTATGAGTTCTATTTATTAAATGAATGGATGCTCATAAATAGTAACTCTCTTCGCAATAAAGAGAGTTACCTACCAACTATCAAAAAGTTCAAAAAGTTCATGTATTTGCTTTGTAAGATTAGATACCAAGAGAGTTACCTATCAAGTATCTCCAAGTTCAACATTCCTTCACTAGGCCCTTCCTCTGACCTTGTCCTTTCAACACCTCCAAAAAAAGGAGCCATCAAGATATAACCTCGTACCTGAACCGGTGCCAGTTGAATTGAACCGGCCCCTAACCGAACTGCAATATGGTGTGCAATATTACCCCCAGAAGAGTCACCCAGAACAAAAACCCGGTCAAAGTCAACCCTTTCCACATTCCACCATGGATCACTATTCTCCCCCGAAGCTTGAACTTGCAGCCACTCCATGACGCTAACTCCATCGTCGACAGCAGCCGGAAGCCTGTGCTCTGGAGCCAAACGGTAGTCAGGTGCCACGACAAGGGCATTAAGACCAGAGGCTAGCCGGAGACAACAATTGTGGCAGTTAGGCCACAGCCGCGAGCCGACACAAAAACCACCTCCATGTATGAAAACCACAATAGGAAGCTTTGCCTCAGAGGGTGAAGTTGGCTTGTAGAGACGGAGATGGAGGTCAAGTTGTTTGTTAAAGACACAGTCTTTGAAGAGGACCGAGTCGTCACTAACAATTGACATGGGAAACTCTATCTTGTCAGACCGGAAAATGGTGCCATCGCTGTAGAGTTGGAGGACTCCCATGCAATTTTCTAGGAGGAGAGGAAGAGAACCCATGTTCGCGTTTTGATTTCTTGCCTTTTCTGAGAGAGTGATCTATGGTTTTGCAAATGGATCTTGAGGGAGAGGGTATATATAGGTGAGAAGGGGAGAGATGGTGGATGAATAGTGGAAGAAGCAGACAGAAAGAGAAAGATTTAATTATGAATTTTAATGAGAAGAGTCTACATGCTGTAATTTTGTGGGGATATCAGGCAAGGTGGTGGCTAGTGTGTACTGACAGATTGTTGCATAAACATTGCTTTATCTTATGACATTGAATGACGACCATAGATAATGTTGGTGGCTGTGCTAATAGTTTTCATTTTCATACAAGATCTTCTTTTCCTAGTTCTCCAATTTTATGAGGTTGAAGATATATATACTTATATGCTATTTGATTCTGCATTTAGATATATGATCTTTAGCAAATGATCTACATCTAATTAAGCTCACTCTTTTATTATTGAATTGCTGCTCTGCTATATCTGTACATCTTAATTATATTAGTTTTGAATGGACCAGAGTTAAGAATTCATTTTCCATTTATAATTGCTTATGAATAACCATTTTCTTTTTTATAATTCTAACTTTGGCAAATCATCATCTAGAGCACTCCTCTTTACCCATAAATTGAGAATTCACAGTATGATTAACCCCAGGACCGGATCCACATGCATTGGAACGACTCTCAGGAGTCAGGATTCTCTCCCCTTCAGCGCCGACAGAAGTAGGCAATAAGGTCCCCTAAGAACTCTTGCAGGGAGTTCAGCAACTTCGTACAGGGCTAGTAATGCCACTACTCGGAGAGACTCCGTGGAAGAGAGGATCTTAGCTTATTAGCATATAAATTTCCACAAGTGGGTAATTTTAATTAATTTTGACACTCGTGTTGACCAGCTAACTAGAGGCGGCTAGTAATAGCAACAGCCAAATCCAAACAGAAGCAGTCAGAACTAGAACAGTAACACCAGAAAATGAATAAAACTAGACGAGATCCCAATCAATGAGCAGTCGGAAGTGTTGAATAGATGCAACCAAGTCAAAAATTCTTTTTAATCTTTTGGATTCTGAATGGCGAGATAATGATTTCATTCTTAAATAGGTGATCAAACGGTCTTTGTAAAATTTTTTTAATCGAGGAAAAGACAAAAATAACTTTTAGAATATAAAAGTTTTTGTTATAATAAACTTTTCGGGAACAGATTTTTTGCTCTTTTTTTTTTTTTTTTTTTTTTTGGCAATTCGACCATATTCTCAATAGATCTCAACCATCCCATGCAATAAATTGGATGGTTGAGATGTATGGATTCCCAAATTTTTCCTACTCTTGTTTTTTGTCTCCGACTTTCGATCCATGTTTCACGCGGAAGCATGCTTTTGGAAGTGATAGGACTAGGATCAATTCCAGCGGCGAAGTTTGACAAACGCTAAAAGAATCAGACTGAAATTTATGGGAATTAAATATTTCAAAAAACCTTTATAAATATCCCCCACTGGCCACTCGTCATGTTCTCATCTGCAATTACAGTATTTTCTAAGATTTCATTACTTAATTCCACAAGACAAGAAATAGATAAAACTAAAACATAAAACAAAATGTCAAACATTGTAAATTATACTGTGTTGTAACATAGTAAAAGTAGTGCAATTTGATAAAATTAAATTGATAAAATTAACACAATTGTAGACAATCCCGTAATCGTAGATAATTCTATAATTAAGAGATTATTCTTAACTGTAATATCTAGCTATATTAGGAAGTAGAAATATTTCCTAATAAGGAGTCTTCCTATATTGGAAGACTACCAAAATTATGTACCCTAATTCTATATAAGGACCTAGGGGTCTATAGCATAATAAGAAAACAATCTTCTTCGTACATCTAAATTATTATATGGTATCAGAGTCTCACGCTCTTCCATGAATTAGAAAGCTGTAATGGTAGGGTCTCGATCTTCATCCTTCAAGACCACGAGTAGCGCAACCCCTTCCTCTGGATCAGGAAATCAACCTGATTCAGTCAGCATACACTCAGAAAATTCTTTACAAATTTCAATTCAGAAATTGAATGGAAGAAACTACTTAGAATGGTCTCAATCAGCCCGTCTTGTGATTACACTTAAAAGAATCGAATTTTGTAAATATACTAAGTATTTTCCCACTTACCTGTTTAAAAAGAAAATTATTTTTCCTAATTATCTTTAATAAACCTTAAAATAGTAAAATCAATTCTGGTTGAGTAAAAAAAAATAGTTTTTAGTTTTATCATTTAAGAGAAAAGTTCAATAAAAAATTTCTTACTAAAATTTATGTGTAATTAAGATGTTATATTATTCAATTTTTATTTTATAAAAATAAATAAATTAAACTATTATTATTATTATGAATAATTTACAGGAAAGATTTTGAGTACAAGATTAAAGAAAATTAAATCGGCAAGGATTTTTCTTCTTAATTTCACATGATAAAATTAAACTAATTAATATAGTTACTATAAAACTTAAGAGTAATACAATTGATATTAATTATTATAGTTTGAAATAAAATTATTTCTTTATTGAAAGTTGATATTATATAGTCAAAGAAATGATGTCTGAGATTATACTCTTTTATATTGCAATTTTTATTTACCCTAAAATATCATTGTTTTACATGAATTTCGTGGATAATGAGACATGAGACCATAAATTTAGGGCTGGGAAACAAAAGCGGTGTATTTTAAGTATTTTCTATAAAGGATAAGGATCAAGTCAAATAATTACTAGGCAAAATACTGTAGCTGTTTGTACCTGACGGGTGTCGGCATATTTATCCATACAGCGAGCATACGCGCTAGCACTTGCTTACTTTAATTTTATGAACTTCGCGAGTGTAATGAGTTTGATTTTGGACCTACTAGATCTCACGAAAAGGTGGTGATGTAATTTATTATCTTTGGACTTTAGGACCAAGACAAAACTCCCCTCCCCTGGAGAGGTTGCTTCCACGTAATCTGGCTTTGTGCACAATAGGGATAATATGGATGTTTAAATTAGTGAATAAATTATATGGATGTATTACTTAATAAGATCTTATATTAGTATCTCGAGGGTTGTTAGAAGTGC
>JAOQMQ010000005.1:28383466-28395476 GCA_027563845.1 Erythroxylum subrotundum | reverse complement strand
ATTGTTTATTATGAAATTAGGTGATGAAGAAATTGCCGAACAACCAAATTTGGAATCTGTTGAAGATGCTTATATCGACAATGATGAAGGAGCATTTGATTTTGATCTCAACTTGAATGAATATTATGATTAGTGATCTTTTTTTATCCTTTTGATGAAATATGACTAGTGAGCTTTGTTATCTTATTTTGTGTTGTGTTGGTGAATTTAAAAAAAAAATGTATGTTTTAAAATTTTTAGGTTGAATTTTGGAGTTTAAGTTAAGTTTACAATTAGATAAATAATTAAATAGTATGTTTAAAAATTACCTTATATATGTAATATATAAAATAAAAATTTATATTTATTACTTATTAGTCATCGGTTCGATCACGGTTGAATTCTGGTTGAACCATTGATCCTTGAATCAGTTGTTTCTTCGGTTCAGTCACTGGCCCGATTTTTAAAACATTGAAAAATACTTTGGGTACAATCTTATTCGAAGTGAACTTAAAATTAACTTAAATTTTAAGAGCGGTTTCAGACATGAACTTTTTGATAACTTCAATGACTTCATTTCCAGCTTCTGAGTAGGAATTGTTTGTGAAGAAACCATGCTCTTTTTTCTCAAACTCTATGCACTCTATAGTCTTACCCATGTCTTTTAACCTCTGTACATAGTCCTTGGCTCTGTCTTTGAGCAGTTCATAGCCGCCAACAATCACCAAGATTGGATCAAGAGCAATCGGCTCAAGACACAAGCTACCCGGCCCAAATGGGTTCGCCATTGGGTGGTCTCTACTTTCTCCAACAGGTATAGAAAGCCTCCAAAATCTGCGCAACAGGTTTGGTTAGTGTAGCTTCTTAAAAGAATACCCGTTTGAAAATGAAATTAATTAATTTAGTATTAGCATGATCAATTTCGTAGTTACAAATGTTCTTGTACGATATGAATAAGTGACGTCCGGGCTGCTTGTATGTTTAGCATCGTGCTCCTCATACATGCAATCTAGTCGTTATCGGCGGCTTTGTCTTCTGTCCTCTTGTGTGTACATTTTCCGAGGATAATTTTTTTGTTGGGTAGGCACGGGATAAGATAACGGAATTTTTGTTTAATTTTATGGTGTTTTATTGTGTCCAGTAAATCTCAGTCACTTATTTATGTGGGTCTCACGTAAGCTCCATAGAAATAAACGTGAAGCTTGCATAAATAAATAGCTAAGATTTACTGGACATAATAAGACACCGTAAAAACTGGACAGAGGATCTGAACTCCAAGATAAGCACATGAAACATTTGTTATTAATAAACATTTCTTTTTACTAATATTAGTAGAAGAGGCAAGTTATGTTTGAAACTCAAAAAGGTTTGAATTCTATAAATCAGGTAATTAATAGAAGGGATTAGTTCTTATCTTTCTGAATCTCTGTTTTTTCTGTATGACTCAGAAAGTTTTAGGCATAGAAAAAACAGAATTTCGAGAAAAGAATATCTGTTCGCATGAAACAATAATCATGGTGTGCCATTATACATTTTTGTTTTTTTTGTGTGTGAATGGTCAAGTCAAAGAAAGGACATAAATTAAAATTTCTAGGTTAGAATAAGAGAACTTTCTTAAGCATCAGTGCTTTTATTTTTAACTCTTTCCTACAGTCCATTTCATAAGATTATACGATGGTTGTCAATTTGTCGAAGATTTTAATATAAAAGTCGTATCTTTTGACTATGACCAATGACACGTATGAATAAGTTAGTTTCCACAGAAACAGAATGGATAATAGCTTACGCTAGTGCTTCCCCTTTTCTTCATCTCTCATTCTCTTCTGAAATGATCACAATACTATACAGGTTTAGACAATCATTTCCTTCTCAGGCTTGTATTACCTGAACTCATTCTAATTCTAAGGACAGATTTCAGGAACAACTTCCTTAACCAACTGAAAAGTTCAAAGATAGAAAGACGCATGGAAAACGAACCTTAATGAATGTTATCACACCTCCTTAAACAGCTTAGCTACTACCTCTTAGTAGTTAATAGTTAGTAAGGTAAAGAGTTCAGCTGAATTATTGGACAAGACATTTGCTTTGTAAGATTAGGTGCGCCATCAACTATCAAAAAGTTCATGTATTTGCTTTGTAAGATTAGACATCAAGAGAGTTACCTATCAAGTATCTCCAAGTTCAACATTCCTTCACTAGGCCCTTCCTCTGACCTTGTCCTTTCAACACCTCCAAAAAAGGGGGCCATCAAGATATAACCTCGTACCTGAACCGGTGCCAGTTGAGTTGAACCGGCCCCTAACCGAACTGCAATATGGTGTGCAATATTACCCCCAGAAGAGTCGCCCATAACAAAAACACGGTCAAAGTCAACCCTTTCCACGTTCAACCATGGATCACTATTCTCACCCAAAGCTTGAACTTGCAGCCACTCCATGACACTAACTCCGTCGTCGACAGCAGCCGGAAGCCTGTGCTCTGGAGCCAAACGGTAGTCAGGTGCCAAGACAAGGGCATTAAGACCAGAGGCTAGCCGGAGACAACAATTGTGGCAGTTAGGCCACAGCCGCGAACCGACACAAAAACCACCTCCATGTATGAAAACTACAATAGGAAGCTTTGCCTTAGAGGGTGAAGTTGGCTTGTAAAGACGGAGATGGAGGTCAAGTTGTTTGTCAAAGACACTGTCTTTGAAGAGGACCGAGTCGTCACTTACAATTGACATGGGAAACTCTATCTTGTCAGACCGGAAAATGGTGCCATCGCTGTAGAGTTGGAGGACTCCCATGCAATCTTCGAGGAGGAGAGGAAGCGAACCCATGTTCGTCTTTGGGATTTTTTTTTTTTTTTTTTTTTTTTTCCTGAGAGAGTGATCTATGGTTTGGCAAATGGGTCTTGAAGGAGAGGGTTTATATAGGCGAGAAGTAGACAGGCAGAGAAAGGTGTCCTTAGGAAATTTCTTTTGTTTTTTAGGAGGACTGAGCTGTAATTTTGTGAGGGATACCAGGCAAGGTGGTGGCTATTGTACGTAGTGACATATTGTTGCTTAACCATTGGTTCATCTAAATGCATTCAATGACGGCCATAGATAATGTTGATGGCTGTGCTAATAATTTTTCACTTTTATATAAGGCTTTCTTTTCATGGACTTTAGCTTTGTGAGGTTGCTTACGTGAGATTTATACTTCTGCCATTTGATTCTGTGTTATTACGTATAAAATCTTTAGTAAATAATCGGCTAATTATTTGTAAGCTTTTCCTTTTCCCCATTAAAGGAGTAGACATCTAAATTATTTTAGCTTTGAATGGATCAAAGTTAGGATTTCAATTTATTGCAAACTATCTGCACCTAATTAATTTTTTTAAGGATTCATTTGAAATTTATATATTAGATAAAAAAAAGACCAACTTTTTTAAAAATAAAAGAGTTTTATTTATTTTTAAAAAAATTCTATTAAAAATTAATATATAATAAAAATTTATGAAGTAATAGTTTGTGGTTGATATCTGTTGATCCTAAGATTAAGAAATTATGAATGTCAACTTTTTGCTCAACTGGAATAGAGCAGGGTTAATGAAAGACAAGGTTATCCTTAATTGCAAATTGGGATGGACCAAAACAAATATATAACTATACTAAGGATTTCTTACATCTTTTTTTTTGTGTGACTTATGCATCGTATTGATTGTTGACGAATACCTTTCCTATTTTTGTACTTCCTTCCATTTTGAATTTCATGACAGTAGTTCTCTCCAGTAGTTCTCTCCATATCTAATGAGCGCTCAGAGGATCTAACTCATACGCAGTTGGCTTCTTTTTATTATAATAGTCGCTTTAGAGAAAAATTCACTTAATTCTGCATCCCCTAAACCTAGTACATACACAATTAACATTTTCGACCTTATCACATAAAGTTGACTCAGTTAATAAATCACAAAATTAACATTGCTAGAATGTTAGAACAAATTTGTGGAGAAGTGGGATACTTGTGTGCGTGAATGATTATCCAAAATCTCCAAAGTCATTTCCTCACTGTTTCTTCTTATTTACAATGATTTCATTGTTTGTTATAAGTTCAAGTTTAACATGTTCTCTCTTGATGATGCTTCTATTCGGAAATAATGCGAACAAATTTGTGGAGAAGTGGGATACTTGTGTGCGTGAATGATTATCCAAAATTTCCAAAGTCATTTCCTCACTGTTTCTTCTTATTTACAATGATTTCATCGTTTGTTATAAGTTCAAGTTTAACATGTTCTCTCTTGATGATGCTTCTGTTCGGAAATAATGCGTTATATTTATACTCATGTTCAAAATTAATGCTTGGATTGATCACAGCTACAAAGATAAGTGGTGAACTTTACCTTGATTAATAAGCATCTTTGTATTAGATTTGATGATACAAGACTTAAAAAGTTATATGGTAGATGTTGTATAGTTTGGTTGTGTATTTATGTAAGTTGTGACTTAGACAATGTATAAAAGTACTGGTATTGTATATAATACAAATTTTCTTTTCTTATGTCAAAACGTTATAAACTCAACTTTAACCATTTATATTGACTTATTGATATCCATTAATAATCTTAGACGTGTCAAATGCGAAAAAAAATTCAAATAAGAAGTCTTTTATTTTTAAAATGCCAAATCACTTATTAATCTATGACATGTGATCTATGTTTTAATTATCTTTAATAGTGAGTGGCAAACATAGAACGTGCTTATGCAGGGGATTTTTGGATAGTTAAAAAGTCAACGTGGCAGATAATTTCTAACGACGGAAATGAGTTTTGAGGGGAGGAATGTGGCAAAATTCTCCCTTATGAAGAACAAATTAATGCACAACAAATTTTCTCATCAAAGTCTAATCATCGCGCTTCAATGGCCAATCTTCTTCTTTAAGGTTTTTAATATCATCTAAATTAGCTCTCTTTCTTTATTATCTGTATCTCATTTTCTATTAGGAAGCTATTAGATGAATGTGTGATTGTATATATTATATGTTGTGTAAAGCTTCCTCGAACCATCAAGAGAACATGGATGAAAATGGAGGTGGTGGGATGTCCCGATGGTTCATACAGGATTAGGGAAATCGGTTGTTTTAGAACAGTCGTCGATTGCAAAAACTATGTATGTTCATTGTGACAATAATGGAGTCATTTAATCGGATATGCTTGTGTTCAAATTTGGCTTCCTTATATCATTTGATTTAACTTTTTAAGTTCTATACTATTTGTTCCCTAGGTAAAACACATGGTATGTGTGGTTCATCTAATTCAGTGATCTATACTACATCTGGGAAATCGTTCACTGTATCTTTTGCTAGTTTAGATAAAGTCAATAAGTTGTTGAAAAAGGGTGTCAATAAACCAACCCTTGGGGGAAGATCTTTGACTGTTTTAATTGATGTCTTCGAATGTGCAAGGAGCTTTTTTGGGAATCTAGATACAAGGAACTCATTTACCTTATCTATAGAGTCTCATGTCATTTAGAATTTAGAAAAATAATTATTTCTTTTTCTTTTCGATGGAATAAGTGTGAAACTTTATTAATTGTTTTGTCTGTAAGAATTGTTTAACTTCTAATTAAAATATTGTATTACTTATCATATATCATTATATTTTATTACTTACCGTATATCAATATTTATTGTTTTTCTGTAAAAATCATATATCATTATATTACAATCTTCATATTAAAACTATTTGAAAATTTTGTGACACTATATAAAATTGTCAAATCATGTAATTAAAAGAGAAAAATAAAAAGTATAAATCTATGTAATATTAATTAATTTTGAGTTTATAGTTTCATAAATTATTGAAATAATTTGACATTTTTGTTAGCTAAATTTATTTACATTTAGAATCATTGTCATTAATATTAAAATTGAATTTTCACAATATGATGTTCAGTCACAAAATGATCAAGTTAAAGTTAGTGAATTCATAATTATAAATAAGAGAGCTATTTTGCTATTTAAGTTTTTGAAGACAATTTAAAAAATTGTCGCCAAAAGTCTTTCTTTTCGTAGCAATGTTTAAAGTCCTAACCAAAGGCTCAACTTTTAGCGACGAAACACTTTAACTATTGGAAAAGAATGAGCCTTTTGCAATGACATTCTTTTGCAATGATTCTCAAAACGCGTCGCGAAAGGCTTGCATTTAGCAACAATTTTGTAAAACGATGCAAAACGGTTAGCCTTTGAAGACGTTTTAAAAAAAAGTCGTCAAAAGCTAACTTTTAGCTGTGATCTTAAAATTGTCGCCAAAAAAAACGTAGTCAAAGTCAACTTGATTGTAACATATAAAACTCAATGATCCAATTGATGGAATTAAAATTCAATTCGCATCCTTTAAATTATGAAAGTTAATAAATTGCAACTCTTTTTTCATTTTTAATGGAGTGACTAAGGGTTGGAGACCACATAAGTCTTATATGAGAAGCTAATGTTAGTTACTCCTTTTAATTACTTTTACTTTTGGATATACTTTTCTCACCATTTCTTTTTAAGTATTTGCTAGCTCTACATGGCCCACTAATTAACATGTCATTTATTTACTAAATTTGAGAATTAAAAATATAAGTTTAACAAAATTTGAGAACCAAACCCACCCTTGGACATCTTTGCCAATATCAATGAATTAACAAAGCTTTAAGTGGACACAACAAGTTGAGAACTAAAGGTAGATAGATATTGTGCATGTTGGCTATGTAAAGTCAAGCAAGATGAATAAAATTAAAAGTTAAGTAGTTATGGATGTCTAATCATATAATGTCGAGAACAATCACTAAAATTAAGACTTAAGTAGTTATGGATGTTTATGATCTTATAAAATTTAAGTAAATGAATGAATTTAAAGAGTAAAATAGATACTTAAACATCATATATATACTCATTAATGTAGAGTAATTACACATATATGAAGATGTTGATTCTTCTATGAAATTTGTCAACATGAGAAAAGCTAAATTCAATAGATATGTTAATTATTAATTTTTTAAAATTTGTCAAGGTGAGTTAGCAAGTTAGAGTTAGATTTTATAGATCAATTAAATTTATTTAATTAAGTTTCTTTGAAATTTGTCAAAATAAAATAGAGTTAAGACTTTACAAGTTTATCAAGTTCATTTAAATAAAAATTTTTGAAAATTTATCAAGATGAGTTAGTTAATCTTTTTTGAAATTTTATTGAAGAGAGGTAGAGCTAAACTCTACAAATATGTCAAATTTTCTTAGCTGAATTTTGTTACAGTTTTTTCAAGATAAAATAGAACGAGACTTTAAATACTTATTGAATTTACTAGGTTGAATTTTTTTGCCCCGAAATAATTCTTACATCCTACATCTTTATAAAATAGGGGAAGAGGATGTGAAAAGGAAAAGAAAAGATCTAAATGGTGAACGATTACCACTAGAAGTTGCAACAAGTTTGGTAGGTGTAGGGCTTGGAGATTCCTTACCTACAAAACCAGTGACCTTAGCTTTATCAACAATTTTATAAAATATCCTTCAGCTCCTTCGTCCAATTTTACTCAATTTCAACAAAAGAATCAATAATATCCATCTTTATAAATTATAACCTTACTATTGTTATAATGATCAAGTTATTAAGATTTTAATTATCGAAATATTTGGACTTGGGATAAGGATAAATATTCTCATTGATTTAGAGAAGGCTTATAATAGGGTACCGAGTGAAGTCATATGAATGTGTTAGATGCTAAGGGAGTTCTTACTGCCTATATAGGGGTTATTAAGGATATGTTTGAAGGTGTTAGATTAGAGTAAAGACGACATGAGGAGATATAAAGCATTTTCTATTGATATCAGGCTACATCAGAGATTCTCATTGAGTCTCGTCCTGTCTACAGTAGTTAGGGATGAGCTTACTAAGAATATCCAAGGGGATGTGTCTTGGTGTTTGTTGTTTGCTAAAAAAATTATTTTAGTAGATGAAGCACAAAGAGAGAGTTAATGTCAAGCAAGAACTTTTGAGAGATATACTAGAGTTAAAGAGCTTTAAATTGAGTATGACTAAAATTGAGTACTTAGAATGTAACTTCTTGGGTCGTAAGCATCTGCTGTGGAGATCATGATTGGTATAAAAGTTTATCATAGAGAGATTGTTTTAAGTACCTTGAATTTGTCATCCACAGTTATAGCGAGATAGATGATAACATAGTTCACCATATGAAATCAGAGTGAATTAAATAGAGGGGCACCTTAGGAGTTCTATATAAGAAGAAGACAACACTTAAGCTAAAAGGTAAATTTTACTATTAAGAAATTAGACCGACCATGCTCAGAGTGTTGCCTATTAAAAGGTACATAGTTATAATTTAATGGTGGTGGAAATAAGGATGCTTCGTTGAATTTACAACCTTACAAGAAGAGATATGGTCAGGAATATAATAAATAGTAAAAGACAAGTTAGCTGGCTAATATTTATAGTAAAATAAGGCAAACAAGACTTAGATAACTCAGACATGTTAAGAGGAGACATCGTGAAGTCCTAGTGAGAAGATATTAGAAGATAGTACTTAGGGATTGCAAAAGAAGAAGAGGAAGACGTAAGAACAATTGGGGTGAGGTGATCAACAATATGGCCTCACTAGAGCTTATCAAGGGCTTGACCCTTAATAGGAAACTTTGGCAAACTAAGATATAAGTAGAGAAATATACATAAGTAGGTCCTTCTCTTTTTATAAAGAAATCTTTCTTTTTTTAATAGGTCTTTAAACTTTTTTCCTTTGATTCTTGTATCTTTTATTTATCTTAAATATTTTTGTTTGTAGCATTTGCTCTTGTAGTTATTTGATTTATTTATTTCGTGTTTTTCATTTTCAATTTCATATTTCTTTTAATCACTTATTTGTTTTCTTTTTTTATGTTTATTTACTTACTTATTTATATTATATTATATTATATTATATTATCTTATTGTTATTATTATTATTATTATTTCTTTCATTTATGCAATTATTTGTTTATGTATTTGACTATTATTTTCTTCCAACCATTTTCAAAAAAAAATTTCTATAAGTCTATCAAAAACAACCTTTTTATTAACTAGAAGTAAGGTTGCGTACTTCTGGAGCATCCTAGACTCTGCATCTTAGAGAGATTCCTATTAGGACGTTGTTTTCTTGTTATATAGATAATCTCAAACTTGAAGTCATCCCTCTTTAGTTTCCTCTCCTGCTGCAATCTCATCCTTCAACCTTAAGTTCTCTTGTTTAAGCTTGTCAAGATACTTGAAGAGATATTTTTCAATAATCTCTTTCTTTTTATGAAAGTCCTCTAAGTTTTTGCAGGCCTTTAAGATAATGCTCTTATCCTTTTCCTTCTCCTTGACATTCTTGACCAACTCCCTATAGCCCTTCTCATTACTCATAACTATATAACGAACATCCTAAATGTAAAAAGATACAAGAACATGAGAGAAAAGAGATATATATTTTTATGTCTTGAACAATATATATTAGGGGTATTTATTCTAGTTAGGGCCTATATAAGAATGGAAAGAGATCCTAGTTAATCCCTAATTGCATGCCACTTATTTAAGCTATAGATATGCATAAATCTCTACAGTCAGTATTTATATATTTTACATATATGCTAGCATCCTTCCTCAAACTCAAGGTAATGAAGAATTTGCCCATCTTGAGTTTATAAGTAAGATCTTAAAAGTGAATAAATGATTGTAATTTGGTAAAGACATATGTAATATGGCACTAGGGAGATGAAAATAAGTTGGATAGTGCCTTGAAGTACATGATATCATTCATGATGATAATTAATCTAAGTATGTTTGGTGCATTCATGAAAGTTATCATTATGAGCAATTTACATAGTACTTCGATTTTCATAATAAAGACAAGTTGCAAAGGAAGAGATAACACCTATATATCGAAGTAACCTTCATAATCATAAGAGCTCACAGTGTTGGACCCCGTTTTCGGAGCCCAACATTCGGAGTTACAAAGACAATAGGGTCCAACACATAGAGGCAGAGATAGTGTCAACAGGAGCTTAATATTCTATTGTTGCACTAAATCAAGAGTCGATTGTTTATTTCATGTTACACCAAAAATGAGAGTCGTATTAAGAAAGAAACAATAGTTAGTAGTAGAGCATCGATCAGTTAAATCTCCAATATAGTCAGTTTTAGAATATGCTCCCAACTTTAGTAAGGATGAGTTAGAGAAGTGAACACTATGAAATAATGTACCTTTGATGTGTCAAAGAATGTGAAGAACAACTAAAAAGTAGGTGTCATAAGTTCCAATCATAAGTTAGCTGATAATGTGAAGATCATGAGCAATAACAGGACAGGATACAATAAGATAGGTAACGATGCTTAACTAGTTGACAATAGATACTACCATTATTAAGAAAAGTCTTATTCTTGCTAAAAGATAAATGTTGGATTCTAGTAAAGTTCTAATTATCTTAGTGTTAGTGATACCAAAATGAGAGACAAGATTAGTAGTATTTTTGGATTAGTAAAAATAATAACTAGAGGAATCAAAAGAAACTTCAAGGCTTAAAACATAACTCAGATTATTCAAATCCTTTATCTCAAATTATTGATGTATAAAAGATTTAAGAATGGAGATGACCTTAGTATCACTGCCAATAATTATCATGTCATTAACATATAGGAGAATAAAAATGTCTCCTTGATTTGTTTTATGAATGAACAAAGCTTAATTATAAAAGCTAGACTAAAAACTAAAAAAACAATAATGGAGTTCAATTTGGCAAATCTAACACAAGGAGCTTATTTTAGCCTGTACAAGGCTTTACATGGATAAAAAAATCACATTATGTGGACGATCATAACTAGGTAGAGGTTGTATGTATACTTCTTCTAAGAAATCATTGCTAAAGAAGGCATTCTTAATACCCCCTTGAATAATGACCAATGCTTAGTAGCACCAACTTCAGTGAGACTATATATTAAGGTAAACAGATAATAGGAGTAAATATCTCTTTACAGTCAAATACCATACTCCTGGTTAAATCCATTTGTGATAACCTAGGTTTGTATCACTCAACTAATCCATTATCTTAAGTCTTGATTTTATAACCCATTTGCAACCAATATACTTGTATTAGCTAAATTAACCATGTCCTAAGTACTTGTTCAAGTAAATGCTTGTAATTCTTCTACCTCTTCTTTATGTCATAGAAGTTTGGAGCTTCGCTCATGATAGGTGCAAAGTGTATATAGAGATAATAATAGAATAAATATAAATATCTCAAAATGGGAAGATGGGTGACTTACTTGATCAATATGATGAGGAATAGGTTGAGGAGTAGGAGGTTCTAATAAGTGACAAAATGGAGAAGGGCCATTTGGAGGAGGTGATGGATCCATATAGAAATACAAGGGGATTAAGAATAGGTTATATTGAACTACTAAAATTCTTAGATAATGATCTTATAAGAGAAATTTTAGGAAACAAAGATATAGTGGGAATATTAAAAAAACTAAAGAAAAGTTTCAAAGTGACTCAAAAATTTGAAAGAGTTGAGAACATCTTATTCTCCTAAAAAGTCGTATATTGAGAGATAGGAAGTCTTTGAGACAAATAATCATAATACCTATATCTTTTGTGTTCTATCTTATACCCTAGGAAGCAATATAGTTGTGCCTCTAATTCTAGTTTGGTGTATTCATGTGATTAAAGAAGAATAAAACAAGCAATACTGCCAAGTTTAAGAGTTTGATAGTCAGGAGAACGATTATACAAGAATTTATAAGGAGAGATGTTACCAATGATTAGGAGTAGAGATATTATTGATAATATAGATAATAGTAAGAATAGCTTCTCCCTAAAAATTTTGGATTAAAGGAAGACATGAGAAGATCGTAGATAATATCAAGAATGTGTTTATGCTCCCTATCATTTTGTTAAGAGGTACTTGGATAAGTTCTTTTAATAACAATTTCTTGCCAATCAAGAAAATGGGAGAAATTTTCATGTCATCAAGTTTACAAAGTAAGAATAAATAGATCC
>JAOQMQ010000005.1:28315663-28331447 GCA_027563845.1 Erythroxylum subrotundum | reverse complement strand
GTGTGGACATATTTTTGTATTAAATAAATAATGAACAGGCTTAGATAGATTATTGGTGAAGCAATTTGTTTCATGAATAGATAAATAATTGTCATGATAGCTTGCACCTATAGCTAATTGTTACCTCTTAACTTGTGCAGTGGTCGATTTAGTTTGATCTTACTTTCATTCTCTGTTTTCTAACCTTGCTAAAGCGGATGACCTTTGTAACATCTGTCAAGAGATGTGTAGTATTTGCACTTGATGGGAGTAGTGTTTTTGTTTTGGAACCTAGAAGCAGGGGTAGCAAAATTTTTAACCCTTTTCTGCTCTGTTTGAAGCAATTATAGAATTGGCTTTAACATGTCAAATGCAGTTGCCTTACCTTACATTCATAGAATTTTATTTGGTATTTAACTGGGACTTCATGGCTCAATGCAGATCCAAAGACTCAGTGGAGTGTTTTCTGATTTTGTTCCATTTCTGCAACATGCTGGGGTTCCATGTGTTGATATATATTATGGACTAGGTATGTACAATTTATGTTGGTTGTAATATCAGCAGCATCATAAGTATTCTTTTGATTAATCTTAAGTTAGATTATATGCATGTATAGAGCATAAAAGCAAAGTCACATAAGTTATCTTCTGAGCACTCAATTCAGGTTTTTTGTGGATTTTTAAAATTGTCTTGCTTTATCCACAGTCTCTCAGAAAGAGGCAGCAGGGACAGATAATTGCTCTTTGCTTTTGCAAATACTAGTAATTCTAGTAGATAGTTCTGATATGATAAACCGTTTGTTCATTAAATGTTCATACGTGTTCAGATTTCCCTGTCTATCACACAGCCTTTGATTCCTATGACTGGATGAAAAGATATGGGGATCCTTTGTTTCGTCGTCACATGGCTGGTTGGTTGTCTTTTCTTTCAAAGCATAGAACAGCTTTTGTCATCTGATGAAATAGAAGACAATTAATACTTCAATATGACACCACTCCTATGATGTGTTTCAGTTGCTGGAGTTTGGGGGCTTTTAGGTCTTTACGTGGCTGATGACTACATTCTTCCTTTCAACTACCTCTCCTATGCAGACCAACTAGAGGTGTCTTACCTAGTTTATTCATTACGATTTATAATCAAAATACTTCAAATGTATACTTACGGTTTAAGAAATCGGTTGGTGACCTATTAAAGATGAATATTTTCTTTTCTTTTTTACAGAGGCATACTAATTTCTTGGCTACCTTATTGGATCAGAGCATATCTCTTCATCCTTTAACTGTTTCGATTCAAAGATTTGCTGCTGCTGCTAGAGAAGTTGAGGATGAAGCAAAGGTAGAACCTCATGGTGAATAAATAAGCGTTATTAAACATCTATGAGATAGTGATTGTCTGCTCTAATCTATATTGGCATATGTAACATGCTTGCAGCATCTACGAGAGCTTGAAAGTAGAGGTGAGTCCCTCATTTTGAAAGTGCGAGCGTTGAATGATCGGCTGTTGCTTGCAGAAAGAGGCTTCTTGGATGACAATGGGCTTCAAGGAAGGCAGTGGTTCAAGCATCTTGTTAGTGTTCTCATTGCTCTTGATTCTTTGACCAACCGAGTAATATTTGGATATCGTACAACCTTATTGTGAATTTTGCAATAAGAGTTTCCAGTAAGGCCTTCTCGATGGTCTTATAGGAACGTATTAAATGCATAAAAGCTTGTGATATGTAGTGATTCATTTCACCAGTACTAGCAAAAACTCACACTGAAGCATTATGTACAGAAAGTACTTTCTGATGAAGGTTCTCTGATATGCAGATTTATGGGCCTCCTGGTGATCATGAAAGCAAAATTGATTTCTTTCCCGGAATAGCAGATGCTATATTTCAGTCAAAGGGCTTGAACAAGCGTGAGGGACAGGCAGTGATTCAGCATGAGATATGGAGAGTTGGGAGGGCCATTGAAAGAGCTGCTATTGCTCTTGAAGGAAAACTCATCTGAATGGTAGTGATCCAGAAAACTTCACCACTTGAGGATTTGGCAATGTATATATGAGTTTGTCATATGTGTTTCTATGCTCTCTGTTTTGTTTTGTTAATCTAATCTAAACATACACGATAGGCATTGGGATTCTCTTGTTATAGATAGTGAATATAACTACTATAGGTTTCTCGAGAACGTTTCCTACTGATGCTCAGATATTTTGATTCAAACAGCCAACTCCAAGAAGCCTAGTTGGCTATATCTGACTATCAATCAGCCCCTAAACATGACAATCCCAAAATTAGTTCTCATTAACATGTCTGTCTAGCTGTTGCAAGACCTAAGCCAATAACTTAATTTTGTTGCTGTACGTATGGATGACATATAAATGATCAATGCTTACAGACAGTCAAAAATTTTCAAGTTGACCACATTTGTTGAAGAATGGCTGTAAAGCGTGTAATTCCGTTTTAAAAGCTCTATTTCTCATTCCCTTCAGTGTCTCTGCACTCTTTTTTCTCAGGATTTCTGGTTATAAAAAACTCTTCTGGGGGGCATTTAAGTCGTATCAGCTAAACAAATAAGAACACAAAGATAAACGTACTATCATTACCTAAGCAAATCCATTTTGGACTGCAAAGCAGTAGAATTTCAATTACAAGAATCTAAATCAAGCCAATCATTTTACAGAAGCCATCCCCGAAAAGAAGACAAAAATGAAAAATATAATGGCAAAGAATTGAAAATATCAAACGCATCCACCTATACCCAGTATACATAATTGCTAGCCAAAATCTCTAAATTACAATGAAGCTGTGTTACTTTATATTATTTTGATATGAAAAGCTACCAGTCTCTCCGAACATGAGATGTAAGGAGCTGCGAATCACCTCCTCTCTCCTCCCCATCTCGCACCACAAGGGGAAAGACAACCTACAAACCAACTATCACTTCTTCGTTCAAATTTGTCCCTTCGTCCACACCATTTTCATTTCCACCATACTCTGGTAGCAAAAACACTTCAGTTTACTGGGTTTAAGGCTCATCATCAGCTTTCCTAATTGTATATTCTAACTGGCTTCTCAAAAGTATGACGGTTCTGCAAAATTTTAAAACTGATCAATTACAAATTTATATCCATGTGCAAATCGGGTATCTGGCCCCTGCCATCATACACAAGTACGCATCAACAATTTTTGTAAAGTTTTAGTTGTCAAACTCAGTGCTCATGCATAAGAAGCATGCGTCACAAACCTGGTTTACAGCATAAGACCTCTTGGGGGTATTATCAGAATGCTCCAAACCAAGGTACTGCTCCCAAGCACCATAGATCTCTCGTCTCTGAATACATGTATCAAAACATTTACCAACCAAAGTCAACAAATATTCAAGGAGAAAATAAATACATGGAAAAAAGGTACTGATTAAAGAACCTGAAAACGGGTGAAGACGATATCAGAATCCTGCAAGTACTCTGGACGACCCAATGAAAGGAATGCAAATTTCCACTGACCAACAAGAATAAAGACAACGAGTCATGTATCAGAATTGCTTCAAAATGCAACAAGGAAACCCAATCTACACACTATCATAATTAGCCAGTCTTAATGCAGATAGCAGAACAATCTTGTGGCTCCTCCCTTCATTCATTCTGTCACCGGTGATGCTTGTTTCTCCATTTATGGCAGAGGTAAAGGGTGGTACAATTGCAGGAGGGAAGTTACCTTAGCATATTCTTCATCAGGAACCTGAAGTTTCTTTTGTATACGCAATTTTATTTCAGCCAACGTTTCACCTTCATGGATAACCAAGAAAAATGGTTCCCCAAAATTTTGTACTTGCTGTCCAAGACACAAAAGCAAAAGCATGTAAGAGTAGCAAACTTCTACATTCAATTTTTAACTGCCATTCTCCAGCAACTAATAGCTACAAATTGGAAAAAAGATAATGGATTCGTCCATTCAGATACCATTTGGTTCTGGGCAGACTCCTTAATGAAGTGGTAAACATGAATTAAGCGATCATTGGGACCAAGATTTTTCTCTTCCTCGGGGATCTGGAGATAAAGAAAGACATTAGTTTTGACTGAATAATACAGAGAATAGGTAATGCATGCACAGTCAGGTATTACTCCAGTTTCTCCATATTTAGCAAGTAGCTAACCATAGAAAAAATTCTGCATCTGGGTTTAAAATCATTAAACAAGAAAGACACATTATCTTCATGCTTGTGGCGAAATTCGGATAAGCCAGTTAGAAACATCAATTACATACCGGCATACATTCGCAGAAGATTAGTAACTCTTTACAAGCAAAATAAAGAAAGAAAACATGATTTACCAAAAGCAAGGAAATTTTTTTATCTCAAAAACATAGTAAAGGCTTGCCTCTTCTGCCCTTAATGTCCAGTACTGGTCATTTATATTCTCAATTTTTTCATTAGGTGGAAAGATCTGCAAAGAAAGCATGGAGAATATAGCATTAAAGCCATGAAAATGTAAATGCTGCAACATAATGCTGAAAAGCTAAAGCATCGTACAAAAATTAATTATAGCATTGATTGGCACATAGTATCTCAGCAAACATGTGCCAGGAATATGACGCCTTTACCTTGTAAATCTTGTGGTAGAAAACTTCAAGGAGTCGAAGTTCTGCATTTGGATGAGACAAATCCACCTAATCCAACAAAAACCAGGTATCGTTAAGTTTTCCAGAAGTTGACTGAGATAAATGATTCTCTCCTACAGAAGCTACAAATGGAAACAATGTAGACGTCATAATCTAAGAAATGTTTTTTGCAATGAACCTAGATATAAATCACCAAGGGAAGTATAAGAACTGCTAAAAAATCATAGGATAATGTACAAAAGTCACTTTTTAGGTCAAGCATGCAAAAATTTGGTGCTCCGTTTTAAGCATGCTTCTATACATGTACTGGAAGTCAATAACGTTAGAGGTGGAATGGTAATACTTTTGTTTTAAGTTCATTAATCACATCCCCCACGGTGCTCTGCTTGGGCAATCGTATATTATGAATTACAACCTGAAATAATTAAAACCAGGTCAGGAAAAAAAGGCTCAAAAATGATATATATATACGAAAGCTACGGTTAAGATTTCAAACTCACTTCATCTTTAGTAGCAGGATGGAAAGCAACTTTTAGATTTTTCAAACCTTGCAACTCTGGAAGAGGAATGTCCAGCACTTCATAATACAAGATATCACATGTCTACAAAAAGGAAAACAGAGAATTGGACATTGCATAAGAATCTACAAGCACAAAACAAAATAACAGATGTGAATGATGTGACAACTACCTGATTGTAGTGTATCAACATATCTGACAAATGATCTACCCCTCTATATTTAATTGGTTGCGGCTTAGGCTGTTGAGAGTAGCAGTTGTGAGAAGTTAATCTAATTTTGGATGGATCATCCAAACCAATTTGTTTAGCCACTCTTTCCACCACGTCATCATACGTATGCTGCTTTGACCTTGATATTCAACAAGAGAGATCATGAATGTCTAACAAAATAATTAAGCTCGCAAAATAAAGTAATGTTTCTGTAGGGTTACTCACAACTCCAAACAGAAATCATCCTCCTTTGGCTTTTCCAAAGATCTAAAATGAACAATCTAGAAAGAACCAAAAAAAGAGAAGACAATTAGGCAGATCAAGGAATGTCCTTACCACAAAGTACGTCTAACATTTAGACAGCATTCTTGTGATTGAGACATTCATCCTTGTCAAAGCAGTTTCAAGTTTTAAACAAAGTATTCGAATAACTTTTGTGAAATTGAAAGTAAAGAGTAGAAATGATGCGAGCACAAATACCCAATCAAGAAATTCACTACATGTGCCTATTAGACCAATTACAAGTACCAAAGTTTGAGAAGATTTGAAGACATAAGCCCATAAAATTAGGGTTAATAGTTTAGGCTTATCCAGTATTCTATTTTTTTGTTTAACTGTAATTGAGCTAAACATTGCTTAATTATTAAACCCAAAACATGTTTGATATTGTTGAATAATGTACCTAGTTTTCTAGTTGAAAGTGTTAATAGATTAGAATTCTCACTGAAATAGTAGTCTAGTGTAAGTTTTTTCAATTGAAGTAGGAATCATATGTGACCCTATGTGTAAATGAGGATGAATTTCATCGATCGGATAGAGTTTTGAGATTTATTTAGTTTATTATAAATTGAGAGAGCATTTCTCATCCTTTGTTCTTCATTAAACAAACTTGGAACTTACCAAAGTCCTCTTTATGGTAATCCTTTATACACAGTTATTAGTTCTCTACACCCAAAGCCTCAGTCTCAATTGCTTCATTTAACTTTTCTTTTGTTATATTTCAATCTTGTTCGTAAGTTAACCAAGGTTTTATTCCTAGGAAGGTCCACATCAAGGAAGGAGGGAAAGAATTTACACAATGGTCTAACATGATTCAACTATAAATCCTACATCCATAAACACAAACCATGAATGGTTTGACGTATATAAATCATAAGTTTAACCCATCTATTTATAATAGTCGGGTAATACAATATTCAAATAAAATACGATACTTTTAAATAATATCAAAACTACTTTATTTTGTATATCCAAAATATTCCTATATTGGATATTATACTAAGACTTCATGATCATCAATAATCCCCCCTCAAGATGGCAAGTGGGTGCTATTCATGAGTCATGACTAGATTGCATATGAATTGTGAACCTGCAAAAAGAACTCTACGAATAATGATGTCTTTTTTGGGCTATATTTCTTTTCCTTTTGCTAAATATCTTTTCTTTCTTCTCTTTGACTAACTTTTTTTCTCTATCTTTTTTGTTTGGTAAGCCCTAAGATCACAGGGAGTAAGAAGATAGAGGTAGTGGCGCTCTTGATGGGCTAATGGAAGAAAAGACAGAATAGAGATAATAAGTTTCCAGAAGAAAAACCATAAGAAGGGTATCGACTCTCGCAATGGGCTGCCAGAAGGAAAGACTAAAGAGGGATAATGACTGTTACTGAGCTGCCAGAAAAGAATTAAAAAGAAAGTAAGGTGCTATCAATGTGGTGCCAGAAGAGAAGACAAAAGAATGATACTTAACACGCTCAATTGGCTTCCAGAAGAGAAGACATAATAGAGGATCTAAAGAAGAAGAAAAAGAATGGCTCTATTGAAGAAGAAACAAAGGATATTGGCTCTAGAATCAGAACTTGGCTCTGGTACCATGAGAATTGAAGAAAGTAGAGAAAGAATTTATACATTGATTTAACTTTGTTCAACTATTACACCGACGTTCGCAGGCAAAAAGACAATGAAGATATTAAGGTGTAGATTCACTAGGTTTAACCCATCTATTTATAATAGCAGTGCAATACAATATTCAAAGACAATAAAATATTCCTAAATTATATCTAAACTACTTTATTATTGGATGGACAAAATCTTCCTATACTGCATACATTCTTATACTAAACACTAAATCTCCACGATCTTCAACAAACTTTCAATGGAAACTTAAGATTGAAGAGTCAAAAGTGACTGAGCTCCATTAAAACATCGCCAATTGCACAAATAGCCAACTCATAAAAAGTTCCATCTTCAATTGAGACGGGCAATTAATGCTGGCATAACTTCCATCTTCTACAACGAAACAAAGTCAAACACTTCAATGACTACAGAATTTTTGGGTCACATAACATGCTCTATAAACAATAAATTAATCAGTATATACCTGTGTCGATTACTAGTATATGATAACATTATACTTGTCCATATAACAGAGCACTCTTAAAGGCACACCAAACTATTCCTTTTTCCCCCTCATCAGCGTCATAAAGAGGTTTTGTATTGGCAAAAATCAGATTTGGAGCTCAAAGCCATAAGGAAGGAGATCATTACTTTTTTAGGTGCACATAGATTCAAGAATCAAGATAACTTTCCACAAAGTTTCTGTGACCAGTTGTCTATGCAGGAACATATGCATTCCCACTTATCCAAATAATACTGAGCATACCCCAGGCACATATTACTTAAGACTACCATACCTGTCGATTGTGCACATACTCCAAAAATGAAGGCACATCTGGGTATTGGCATTCTTCTTCACATTCAAGAGGAGGTGATTTTTGAAAGCAAATTATGTCCCCATCTTCAATCTGCAGTCAAATGAATGAAAGCTAAGTCCTACATCTGTTTAAAAGTTGCAGGAAATTGAGTTCACAGCAAGAAATCTGTACCTGACTTAACCGAAATGACATCCTCTTGTCAAGGTGTTCACACATGACACAAGGCTCAAACTTTATTTCCTGAAATGGACAGCACAAAATACTTAAACTAAGAAATGATGTAGGACTGGCAGAGAAAAGCTTTGGAATAGTAGCAATTAGGCATGAGGTTGAAAAATTTTAGGTTCAAGATAAGACTAAGGAAAATAATGGAGGATTTCCTTAAGAGCATCAGACCAATAAATTCTAGATATCAATTATATGGTTAGTTTTCTCACACTAGTAGATCTAGGAATCACTTCAAAGCAAGAAAGAATCACATTCTCAATTTTGGGGCGAAGCATTCAATAATTAAAACTGAACTTTGGATACTATATACAAAGATGCTTGATAGCTCAATTTTAACAAGTGCCCAGAAAGCAACAAAACCCAAGTTAATTAAGCCCACCATAACTCAAAACTGCTTAAAGGAAGGGAAAACAGGAGAAGAATTATCCACTGCACAAAAGCACATAAACAGTGTTGACAAAACTCTAACTAATTTCTCTTGCCATCATAAATCATATATCTTGACTTATTAGATATCAAATGCCAAAGCAAAAATAAGTACATAAAAATCTAAACAGAACAAACCTCATAAAGCTCGATATCTTCATCAGCTGCAAAGCCAGCCATTTGATTTAGCTTTCCTAAAATTTCTATTGGCTTACCAGAACTCTTAACAAAGAGCCTACCAACGTATCTGGCATAGACAAAAGGACATGATGTCAAAATTTTTTAAATAACAGGGAGAGAGAGAGAGAGAGAGAGAGAGAGTGAAGATAATAAGTACCGTAGTTCTCCTTTCTCAGGGTCATAAAGCTTGAAGAAAAGGAGAATATCCTCTTTTGTTTTGTCAGGTGGAGCAATAGGTCGTAAATCCTGAAAGTGTTACAGAAACTCAATACAAGCGTAAATTCTTGCTCAACATATAAGTAAAAGTTCCATCACCAAGATGAAATTTAAAATGTCAACACTACCATTCCGAATTCTACTTCCAGAAAAAGTTTTAGCTCTGCATTGTGTGTCCTGTTTGATACCTCCCTCAGCTGTCCAACCTAAAAATGTTCCACAATTTCTTTATGAGGATAGAAGGAGCATTATGGTGTTATAGTTATGTAACAAGAACACCCATATCACAGTACTCTCCACTGAATGCCCCTGCAATTGTGACCAAAACACAAGCATACGTAATACAATAGGGACGCAAAAGCACATTGTTGCTTGTAACTTAGTAAGGCAAACAAGAAGAGAATATGTCTAGCATCTTTGTTGTAAAATTCACCAATCTTATCTAGTAATAAACTTGGCTGCAAGACTAGAAACAACCCATCTAAATAATAAACTTCACTATCATTATCCAATTGTCAATATTGTAATATGTTTAAAGAAATTTTGAAATGAAGTAGTTACTGATTGTGCTTCCTCTTGGGGTGTCAAGGGTCGATTTGGACGGTATGTATGGTTTTGACGCTTTGCCCATATCCAAAATCGCTGAAATTGAACTGGTACACCAAATTCCTTGGCAACCTCCTCCTGTAAACCGCTCAACATAAGACATCAAAAAATTTTACCAAAACAAATCAAGGAACAAAAATAGACAGTATTTCAATTTTTTATTTAGGAAAGAAAAAAAGGAATAGCACCCCACAGAGAAAAAGGGTAATTTTTCAATACTGAGCACAAGCGGCCTAGTCGAAGTAGCAGTAGCAGTACGTAAAGTAACATACTAAAGAAAAGAAAAAGATGGAATTCCATATCTTAAATAAAAGAATGGTATAGCAAACACATTGATATTTGATGGCAGGATAAAGTCATATGAGCAACTAATAGTACCTTAAAAGAATTAAATATTGTCTGCTTCTGGATGCGGAAGCTACGGACTTTATCATGATCCACAAGGTCAAAATATATATCCTTTCCAATTTGCTCTTTAAGGTCCTCATCCCGTGCAACCTAGTTACAAATAATCATTGACTTTAGATACTAGCCACTAACAAGAGGAAACTAGAAAGAAAAAGAAAAGATGTCAAGGAAGAAGTAAGTACTTTAATAATTGTAAAAAGATGGGCTTGTGCTTTATATCTTCGCTTGTCTTCCTTCTCTTCTTGTTCCTTCTTCAACCTAATCTGGTAATTAAATGCCAAAAAACATTAGTCCACTACATTCAAAGAGTTATCTCCATGAAAAGAGGATTTATAGAGCTCATCTCAAAGACAAGTAAAAGCAATTTACCCTCAAGTGCTCAGCTATGTCTTTTTCATCAACATTACAGATTATCTTGTCCTTGTCACTCTCGCGTATATATACAAGCATGTAGGCATTTGAATACTTTGTGAATTTGAAAGGAGTGTTATTGAATCCTGGATTGGTCTGTGGTAGCTGGTGGAATAGGCAAAAATTATGACCAAGTTACTTCACCAAAAATCACGTATATCATGACAGCAGTATTAGAAATTGTCTCGTCAGTACCTCTTCCTCACCACCATACTGCTCTTCCAATGCCCTCTTCATATCTTCTTTGGTCACACGTTCATCATCAAATTTGTACCTAAACACGAAGAATGTCCTTCAGGTTAAATAAATTAACAAGTGTTTACATTTATAGCTACAATCAAAAGGAACAAGCAAAATGTTGAATGTAACTAGTCCTACATATTCGTAAGCAAATGCACATACTTAACCCATTGAAAAATTCAGATCCACTAGGTAACATCCAACAGCATTACCCAGCATCACAGCATGAATTGTTGCCATGCAAAGAAAGGATGTCATAATGAATGCCCAATTTGATAGACAATGTAGCCCAGCATCACAGCATGAATTGTTGCCATGCAAAGAAAGGATGTCATAATGAATGCCCAATTTGATAGACAATGTACTATATCCTAGCAAAGATCATCTGACCATGCTAACTGAGCAATGTTTATACACACTCATAAAGAAATAAAAAAGTTACGATCTACACTTCTGTTTATGAAATAGTACACGTAGTTTTATTTGTATATCTTGTTTTTGGCACACAACTCCTCTAGTAGCTACAATGACCACTGATAAAAGAAAGGAAACAGTGACAATCACAGGTTCGAAAGGAACAGATTGAGTGTGTAACCCAATAATCTGATTGATGAGCATCTCCCAGAGAGAGAGAGAGAGCACAACCAGTACATTTATTTGGATTCTTCTGAAGAATAATAGTCAACTATTTCCTACTTAGCATGCGTACAGTCTTGTTTTCCATTTACTATTCTGTTTCACCAGTAACTGATGACTGAATTACTAATCGGCAGATATTGATGGTAAATTTCCATCAAAATTAGGCATGTTTCCTATTGTTTGATAGGAGTATCTGGCCTCCTAGAGTAATGATCTTGTTGTTTAGAGTAGCAAATACCAAGAATCAAGTCCAAAATCTTCCGAGGCATGTGAAACATACCACTGGTCAGAGAGGGTTGGCCTTATGAAAGCATAATAATGTCCACCATGCACCCCTCCACTATGAACTAAGACACTGCATAGGAAACAAGATGTAAGCATAATCAAGCAGATATAATACAGAAAGGATAAAATCATAACTGGTTCATTTCAGGTGGTATCAACATGTTAAATTCATCAGAAAACCTAACTTGCTGACTTTACTTTAACTGATTTCAATACATAAACGCAAATAACTTATGGAAATTGAGAATTCACAACAATGAAATCTTTGACAATATATCAACGTGGTTAGGAAAATAAGCATACAAAGCATCGAAACAGCAGATACCTATGAAGTGTGTAAAGGTTGCGAACACTTCTGTCTGCATCAGGTGATAGATACTTTCCATTCTCTCTATCAAGGTCTAGTTGAAGCGGAAATTCATAGCGATCATTGATCTACAGAAGAAAACTATACATCTTAAGTGTAAGAAAACATGACCAACAATAGTAATTATATCTTCGGGTGCAAAGTTAAGTAGCAAGGTGTAAGGCATGTAAAAAATTCCAGAAATGCAAGACATCTATAAACAGTTTCCGATACTGACCTTCACCATAGTGTCACGCACAAAGTCATACTCAAATCTCTTTAATTGTAGTTGAAGAACTGGAGGAAAGTCAATAAACAAAACACCTTTCTTTGCATCCTGTAACAATCATAATTTGTAGTGGACGTCACGGTAAACTTTATAAACTAGTTTTTCAGCATATATGGCCCAAATGGTCAAATGGAAAATACCAAGTATTAACTTTATTGCCTATCAACTTCACTTTTTTTAATCCTATACAGATAGCTTCCCTCCCTCTACTCTATAGGAGACTAAAGCATGCTAAATAACTCTAGATCAAGTTAAAAACATTTCAGAATACATAGAGCATGAAGGGCACTAAAACAAAGAATCAGCTGTTCATGGAAAGCAGTAAAATACCTGCAGCCCATGTTCTTCAGCATGGTATTTGTTATCGCCTTCAAGCCGTTCAACTTCCACATACTTATCAAAAGAAGCATAAACATCTCGACAACCTTTCACATCAAGCTGGAGATCTGCAATCAAATATTTTTATTCAAGTTTTCCTCAGACAAAACAGCAGATGAACAATAGTCAAATAAGACTTACCATAAAATGATTCCTTTCTAGTTGATTTGTAGTCCACATTGATGCACTCGATGTAATTCATATGGTGACCCTCAAACAACTGCTGAATTGTACCCTCCACAACTGTCCTCTAGAGTGGGAGAAAAAAAAGATACATTAACTCCAAGAAAAACTATACATGAAAGCTGTTAAAACTTAAAGTTACCTTCATCTTATCTTCTAGCTTCTCACACAGGACTCTGTTCAATTCTTGCACATCATGTTGCATGAATGAATCATATGTATCCCATCCAAAGGACTTGGTCAACTCCTTTGTTGCAACACTTGTATCATTGTATTGAAGCTTATAAAACAAACTCTGAAGAGCCAAAGGAATGCTTCCTGTAGGCATGTCATTCTCAGTTGTCGGCATGTGATACACAGCCTGGAGACATTTATTTTAGAATCATATGAATCCATCCAGAAAAACGGGCACACAAAAGATTTTAAGTTAAAGAAAACTTCAAATGTGCTAACCTTTCTGAAGTAAGGAATATGGTAAAGAGTTTGTAGAAGAGAGTTCATGTAACATGTAGCTCCTTGGTTTTTCAGTCCTACATAACCAGTCTCCTTTTTTGAGTCATAGGACCAATAATCCAGCACCTTGCGGACAACAACTTCAGCTTCAACAACAACTGCGTCATTGACAATATACCCTCTGGTAGGGTCATACAGATCACACAGGGGCATAAATGATGTAAAACCCCAATCACTTTCTCTTGCATTGAATTGATGTTGCGTATCTGCCATTTTGTCCAATCCAAAGGCAACAAAGAGTAAGAATAGAAGATCATTAAAAATAGGAAGCTGATTCAAATCAAATGTTTCATTGCTTCCTTCTGCATATTGAAATAACTAAGAGCTTAGGATAGTCAGACCTCTCTACCAACTTAAAAGTTTCGATTTTGAAGCTGATACCCCCATTTGACTATAACCAATGTTCTCTCATCATTCAACAAAACACTATTTCCCAACCAACACCCTCAACAAGAGAAATACCTTTCTCTAAAGGTAGTTGAATGTACTAAATTTAACCATATTAGAGTACTCCAGGGAAAGTTCAAGAAAAGTGGCTTGATTGATTGGCAAATCCTACCTACAATCTAAGATGCTAGCATGTTGCGCCCACAGTAAATAAACTGATTATAGATTACAAAAGCAGGAATCAGCTACTGATTACAATTAATACAAAGAACTAAGAAGTTAACATGTCTATGTCTACTACTCATGTAATCATGTATACATACATTTGAGAGCAAAGTTAACATAGGGACCCCAGAACCCCTTGATGCACAGAAAAGACAACAAATGATGGCATTAAAAACAAATCCTGATACAACATGTATAAGTTAAATTGGAACAGTAAAGCAGATACCCTTTCTAATTGAGTACTTCTGATGGAGTTGGTTCACCACAGCCAAGCTGAATTGTGCATATCTACTCCATCCATAAGGCAATGTAGCAGAATCTGCAACATCCAAGTACATGGACAAGTGGTCCACATTGTTTCCCTTTGGGAAAATGAGTATCCGCCTGCCAAGAAAAGGATCATCAGAATCACACAATTGTTCACAAGCAGACTCACCCAAAAATGTTCACCCAGTATACAAGTTGAACCGTGTAAAACAATTCATCAACTAACCATTTATAACCCCCAACTATGAATATATCAGAGTAGTGCTTCCTTGTGTTCAACCTAGAAAAATTCTCAATTGTCCACGTGAACTTCATTGATGGAGGTTCCTCCACTGCTTGATTCTCAACATTACTATTAGCTTCCATTTGTGCCGCAACTAATACATCACAAGAAAAGCAATCAAATAACCTTATATCAAAAACCCTAAACACCACCAACTTGTGAATTAGCAACTACACTATCAGACTACCACCAAACCAGAACATAAATCGATTCCGGATCCACTTGATCGCAGATATGAACATAAGTAAAACGTTCTAACCTTCCATGGGCTGAGGACCCTCAACCAAATCAGAATGTGGCACAAGCATCTCGTCGTCCTCTTGCTAAAAATCCACAAACTAGCAACAATCAGAAGCTGTGATCGAAAACAACCTACGGCTCACAGTAGTGAATTAAAACCCTAGATAGACGAAGCGTACTAGGACGCAGAAAAGAAAAACAGTAAATAAAACTTAATTTCAGTTCAAGCTGATTTCCACAACATCCCAACACAAACCGAAACCCTAAAAGAACAAGAGAAGAAAGAAGCAAAATCCGAAACCGAAACCGAAACGATAAGTAAAAAGCAGCGTCGTCTAACAAATGAGTTGAGTGAGAAAGGTAGGTCGGGCAATTACATCCAACGGCGGAGGAGTGACCATAGTCATGGAAGGAGATAGACGGATCGTCCGATCGGCTAAGCGGAGACGAAAAACGGAAATCGGAGAATGAGAGAAGAGAAGAAGAGTTAAGAAAGAGCAAGCGAAAGTGGGGTGTTGAAGAGATGCAACACTCGCGAAGGACCTTGGCTACAGAGAAAGAAGACGCTTTTGTCAAGTCTATGCAAGGCTTTCATCTCGAGAAGGGTAACTATGTCATTTCGCTACCTGAGGAGGATTTGATGCGGCCAATAGAGGATGGGCAAGTAGCTACACGAGCAAAACGGTGACGTGGCGACACTGTTATAAAAAAAAAACGAAAGGTCATGTGACGTGAGTTAATTTTGATTATATGATTGATTAATTTGTACAAACTAAAAGTGAGGAGATGGAGTCTAGTGGTTTTTTGTTAATGTAAATTGGAAAATGCTATTTAAACTGATGGGATGGTCATGGTAGATTTTAATGCAAAATTATCAACGGCCCCCTGTATGAAATGTTATGTATAAAAGAACTATATATAAGGTTTTAGTGAGGAGACGGAGTCTAGTGGTTTTTTGTTAATGTAAATTGGAAAATGCTATTTAAACTGATGGGATGGTCATGGTAGATTTTAAT
>JAOQMQ010000005.1:28298022-28313097 GCA_027563845.1 Erythroxylum subrotundum | reverse complement strand
ACTTATCAAATTAAGAATCATAACATTTTAAGATATAATGTTACCGTAGATAGGTATTTTATAACATATTGTCAAAATTGTTACTGTCTAGTGATATTATATGCCATTTTTGATGCAGCGCATGCACAATCAAGTATTACTCCAGTTTCTCCATATTTAGTAAGTAGCTAACCATAGAAAAAATTCTGCATCTTGGTTTAAAATCATTAAACAAGAAAGAAAGTTTATCTTCATGCTTGTAAATCTTGTTGTAGAAAACTTCAAGGAGTCGAAGTTCTGCAATTGGATGAGACAGATCCACCTAATCCAACAGAAAACATGTATCGTTAAGTTTTCCAGAAGTTGACTGAGATAAATGATTCTCTCATACAGAAGCTACAAATGGAAACAATGTAGATGTCATAATCTAAGAAATATTTTTTTGCAATGAACCTAGATATAAATCACCAAGGGAAGCATAAGAACTACTCAAAAATCATAGGATAATGTACAAAAGTCACTTTTTAGGTCAAGCATGCAAAAATTTGGTGCTACCCATCAGGTGCTTATGGTTGTGGATGACATTATGTTGAGCTAAAATTTGCATTCTTGTGTAAATGAATTTTACTGGTACTGTCCCACAAGCTATTGGCTAACTTTCTGAAACAGCCTAATTAATATTATCCAACGTCTGCAGTGGTAGAAACAGTGAGAAAAGGGCACGCCCGAACTTCTTCACCGTTACTCTCTCGAGCGTTGCAGATGTGCAAAGACAGGATGGTATATATATATATTGTATAGATTGATAATATATATTATTAATTATGCATATAAGAACATAAAGTCTGATTCTTGAGGGTGATCCTAAGGACATGATTTGTGAAGCTACAGAGCAGATGCAAGTTGATCTCCTTGTTGTAGGCAGCCGTGGCCTTGGAAAGATTAAAAGGTACTCGTAAATTTGATTATAATACTATAGTCCTCTTTTTAGGCAAGGTATCTATCTTTTGTGGCTCCTAGGCTAGGATCACTTTTTTTTTTTTGAAACTGATACTATATTACTAATAAAACGGCCAAGAAAAATCGAATCAATCGGACCAACCTAGTCCCGAGTCGACAGACTCACCCAATACACCCGACCTAGATCCAGAAGATTGACGAAGAAAACCTGGCTGAATTACATCAGTAGAAGGACACTCAGATCAAAGCAAAGAATTAAGCACCACTTGTGAAGGCAGGCTTTAGGCTTTTGGATATGAAAATGGTTTCATGCCGTGTCAGGATGAGTAGAGCTTTTTATGCTCTGTAATTTCATATAACTCGTCCCAGCTATCGATCATGATTTTACAAGATTTCACCTTTTCAAACCATTCAGACACATTTTTTGTAATTGTACTTCCATTTCATTGCTCGACAGTCAGGTTCCTGTGTTAAGTGACAGATGAACATATTGTTGTAAATTCTCGCATGCGCAATGGATGTAATTGCCAGAATTTACAACAATATGTTCATCTGTCACTTAACACAGGAACCTGCCTTACTACTTCACGGGTGTGTTTTTTGGCCTTAATGAAAATTGAGATGTCTAGAAAAAGAAAACTTAGTGAAGAAGTAGAAGCCTCCAGGAACTCGTATCAAAGTAATCAGCTTTTCAAGTGCTCCAAAAAGGAACCCCTTTTGTCCCGTCACCTTGTGATAGATGACACACTTAATTTAAAAAGAGCTGTAGTATCTTCCAGCATGTTGCCTAGAATGGGTCTGTAAGCAAGACGTGTGAGGTTATAATTTCAAGTCTGTTCTTTTAACTATATCACCTGTTGATTCCAATTCAATACAGATAATAGTAATTATATATATTGTGTTGCAGAGCATTCTAAGGTAGCGTAAATGACTACTGTGCACATCACGCAAAATGTCCGATCCTGATTGTGAAGCCACCCAAGGGGCAAGTCTAATGGCAATGGGTCCATAAAAGACACAGTATCTACAGTGACTGACAAGGTACTAAGGCTTCAACGCAAGGAAAAGTCATGTAATAAGTTGCGATAGCAGATTTATGGTTCAAACGTATCTATCCGTCACCAGAGGAACTAAATTCAACAGCACAAACATGCTTCTGTGTCATTACATGGTTATATAAAACTACTGCAACTGTTGTGCTTTCTTTGCACGGTGTTTTCATGTTAAAACTACTGCACTGTTGTGCTTTCTTTGCACAGTGTTTTCCCTTGTCCAATGTTGTCCGATGCGTGCTGCTTCGTATGAACATTGAAAGAGTCGGGTCAAATTAAGACAATTGATATGATCTCAAAGGGAGGTCAGGAGCAGATGAAATTGCCGTGAAAAATGAACATTATCCCTGCACATTAGTTGCAGGATTCGTATTAAACATGGAACAACCAGTATCAAAGCCACATGCTAAATACCAATTTCTCAAATACATACCTGCTGGCTCATAAGGATTTCAACTGCAACATTTAGATCCCCATCTGCAGCTGCTAACGCGACTTCCACCTGTGTCTGAAACAATTTGTAGGCACTTTCATCAGCCATAAAATCTATATAAAGTTTTATCATATCTTCACTACATTTTACATTGAAAATTGACAAGATTTTCTCTTTTCTATCTAGATGTAGCATTTTTCAGCTTTCAAATCCACCCAGGTCCAATCTGCCCCATAAAACCCCTTGTCTTAGTAAATCTTTCAAGCTGCAAGGGTTGATGCAAAGAAAAGTATGGGAACTGAAGATGAACTCTAGCCGTTTGAATACCTTCTCAAAACCCATAGATACAAGTTTTTGGATTTGTTCCTCAGAAGCAACTGATCCCTGCATTCAATAGACAATAGACCATAAAAATCAAGACCTACATAACGTAATGACAACAGGAGTCAGATATAAGCAAACACCTGATTATGTGCACGACCACCAGGAGCAGCAGTAACTGCATTATCTACTGTCTGCCTCCTAATCACCAAGAACAAAGAAAAATCCAATGAGTGGCAGGAAATCAAATGGTCTAGTAACTGCAAATAGGGACAGGATACCATCAGCACAATAAGGGTAGGGTTTCTTGGATCACCTTTTGTCTTGGATCCAGTAACATGATAATACAAGTGTACAATAGTAGTAATCATAGCAGTAAATTTTGTGATATGTAATTCTGAAATTTGTATACCAGATTCTTAGGGTAGTAGGTAATTCACAAGAGCCAATAAATCTTCAAAATCACTAGGCTCTAGAACCATCCAAAGTTTGCATCAGGTATACTAGTAATTTGACCATACTAGACAAGTAGAAGCCAAGAAGTTTGGAATACTCTTATCAGCAAATAATAGTTTTCGCATTTTACTCGGCATCAGTTTGCTCTAAAATTTTATATAAAGAGGTTGCTCAGTGTTCTATGATTGGAAATAACAATTGTAAGCTGCCATGAAAAACCCAATTTTTTGCTCCCTTTAGTGAATTTGCTTTCTGACACAAAGGAATCTTGCTAATTACCTGCCATCTGACATCCTCCCTTCTGCACCGGTGCCTGCTAAGCCTGATAACTGGTCAGGGCTGCTATTGTCCAAAAGTCTAGCCTGCAAGTCTGCATCTGAATTTCCAGCTTGGCTTTGCCCAGAGCCAAGAGTCCTTCCCCTTCCAGGAAACATACTGTCTTGTGTTGACTACATTTTAAGGAATACTGATTATATATCTTTTTTATATATATACACGCACACAGATATAGAACCCATCAGTCACATTTTGAGGCTAAAACAAAGACCTAGTTTGAATGGGTACACTATGATCTTCTGAAGACATAAAAAATATCCACTTGTCTAACCCTTTAAACAACCATAAGATTCTATTTGTTCTGATGCCTTACCAGTTAAAACCAGGAAAATGAAATATGTTCATCAAATTCCATAAATGCTGCTAACTAATAGCTTCACGTAGAACTTTGCACAGGAACAAAAATTTTATTTTATCAAACTACACGTATGCATGCCATGCAAAGATCAAAAAATGGAACACCTAAACTGGATATATAAGTACCTGATCAGAGATTTCCCGTCGTGGCATCCATGTAGTTAGGTTTCTCCATAAGTTTCCAGATAATAATCCACTGTTCAGAAAATGTATCAAGATACATGTCCAGTAATTTAATCAATTCAATCTAATAAGCTGAAACTACCTGGAGGTTGTATTTGGGACTGAATAAGTGGGGATGAAGCCCGCAGAATTACCTCCAGTGCACAAGATAAATTTAGGGCGTCTCACACAAGAGGACTGAAAGTAATCAAACAGAACTTGAGCCATATGTGATAAAGTAGAGCATCATATGAAAGCACATAATCAAAAGAAGTATGACTGTTACAAACAAAGTAACATTACATCAAAGTTTGTAGTAATTAAGACAAAGGCGAAGTGAAACAATGTTAACAAGAATTGAGGGGAAACAAGTTCAGAGAAAGCAAATTGTTGATCAATTGAAACCCTCCCAGATGCTGAGGAATTTTTTGCAATTAACATATGAATAAAATTGAACATGGCGGGGAAATGCTATGAGAACAAGAAATGCTGAGGGATAGAACTCCATAATATAAGATGTTGGAGCAAAAGCCAAGCAGAGTTAGGTGGAACAAGACACATGATGTGGCTGACCACGAGAAATTAATTTGCATGAGCAGGAGAGAAAGGGTAAAGATGCATCCATTTCCCAATAGTATCCCTTTTATAAGCTTATAGTCTATTGAAGCATTAGGCATAATGTTACTTTTGTTGTCGATCAAGAAACAGACAATCACCATCAGCAAGTGGCCACAGAAATCAATCTGTTGTCACAAGCAAGTTCAAGCAATATACTTACAAACCAAGACGAGGCCTCAATAGCAGAATAGAAGGATGTTCCTGGTATAAGGAAGTTGAATAAGCCATACGTATCTGCAAAGGTTAGAAGTGATTTCAAATTCAGACGCTAGGAATAGAAAACAAGTAGGCAGGAGAAAAAGGGAAGAAATGTATAAACACAAAGACATACATGCAAATCCCGATAAAATACCACATAGGTGACCGAGTAATGAGACATTTGACATAAGCAGCTGAAACACCACCAATAAGATGAATGCATACCTGAAGCATCCATTTGAAATTAAACGTGACATCTCTGTATAAATGAAGAATTATGATATTGAAAAGACAATTTCATATAAAAAAATATATCAGACTCAGTAGTTACCACTTAGCTGGAACATTAAAGAGACCAAACACACTGCAAAGTAAACAAAGCTGTATATCAGTTGAAGAAAAACCCAAGCTAGCACAAAACATCAAATAGAAAGTTCACTGTGTACAAACATTGTAAGGCAAAAGAGAAAAACACAATGAATTTCCACATTCATAAGCATCGGTCCATATGCCATGCTTCTTCACATGAATAGATCATATCAATAATCCAAAAGGAGAAGTTTTGCAGTTGAGTAGATAAGCTAATCATCAATAAAATTGCAAGTTTGTACAAAAACATTACTTAAAATTTTAAATGGAAAACCAACCTCCGAGACTGGACTCCACTCAAGCTTGTCTCTATAACAATCATGGAGAATATGATTCCAGAGAAGCCTATTGCACACTCATTCATGAGATTTGGGAACGAATCAAAGGGATTATGTGATGCCAACAATGCAATAAAAAGGTGAAGTATAGCATTGCATGTAGCCAACAAGATTATTATGTACAACAAGCGGACAGATCCCATGATTCTCTCGAGTTCAGAACCCAAAGGCACCAAAGCCAACATGTTGAACAGAACATGAAGCAGTGACCCATGGAAAAGAATGGAGGTGTAAATTCTGTACACTGCAGGGTATAGAAAATGAAATAAGTTGTCATGAACTCATATAACTTTCAAACCATCCATCACACTTCAATGATGAACAAAATAACCTTGAAAATGTGATACGATGGCAGAAGGTAAGAAGCAAATTTCATAGAAGGAGTCGTAGCCAATCAAGAGGCAGATCAAGTATATAGCACCACAAACAATCACCACAGCGGAAGTTAAGAATGGAATGTTGTCCCACCATTGCCCTAACCTAGTAGGTATACCTGCCTGCAAACAAGCATATACAAAAACCGCAATGAGCGCCAAGATTGAACTTTTTCCTGAAATCATCTTTAGCTAAAAGGGTCGATGTTTTATCAAAATATCAGTGTGTTCCTTTTCGTTTCACAGTTGCTTGCTAAAAACTGATTTTATGCACTGTAATCAGAATACAATAAAGCTCGTTCCCATAATTCTTTCAAAATACAACCCTAAACATATTCCAATTTCCGACTGTCAGCAGTCCACAATATCAATCTAAAAGCCCGCCAAAACAAGCAAGCAAAGACTAAACAGAAGATTTTATCCCCCAGATCATAAGCCTGATTGTTCAAAAACAGAGCAATTTAATCAGAAACAAGTCTTTTGCCATCAGTAACTAAAGGGCCAAAACTAAAACCTCAATCCCAAAATCTTCAAAAAATTAGAAGATAACAGAACCTTTCGAGATCGAATAGCTACACATCCAATGTCTGGTAGAAATTTTTCTCGACAACCAAAAAGAGGTCAGAAAAACTTAAAGAGGAATTTAAGTAATCCTAAAACTAGAGCTTGGATTAAACAAGAGTGAGAGTAGCTGTTACCTCGGATACAATGTTCGGTCTCATTTCTTAAGACTCGAAAGCTTTCCAATTTTTTCTTTCGCTTCCTCGGATACAATGTTTGGTCTCATTCCTTAAACCGCTAAAACAATACTTCACTATATAGAAAAACCGCTCCCGAGCTGACTGTATTTCAGGTTCAGACCCAGATTCGGATCTAACAATTTGGACAGTTTGGACCCGTGATGCTAGTAACCACAAATAAGATCATTCGGGTCTGATCAAATTAATGAATTCGATTTTATATAATTAAATTTAAGTTAAATTTAATTTTTTAAATCAGAGAATTGAGTTCTACGGCTCAGACTCTAATAATATATATATATCGTCATCGTCATCATCATCATATCCCGAAGTCCTGCACTGAAGTAGAATCTGGGGGTTGATAGTACGCAGCCTTACTTTTATATTATAGAGAGGCTGTTTCTAGTAGTCCCACATGCACATGTAATATGATAAATATCTATATATAAATTCTAGAGTTTTCTTTTATTTCTTCTCTCATGGACTCATCCTCTGTTTTGGACATCTTTATTTTTCCCCTACCATTTTTAATTTTATTTAGCAGTTACTGCCCACTTATAAAAAAGACTATAATTATGAACTTGACAAATACATTCATACATTATCCAATGACAAATTTTGTTATTGATACGAATTTTTTTTTTTGCAAAAACTCATTTTCAAATATTAAGAGTTTCACTAAAATTTAGAGTAGATTTTAATTTTTTGGAGTGTAGAAAAACTTAAACATTTTCAAAATCAATTGAATGAAATTCTCTAACTAAAGAAATCTTTAATCTCATGAAATTATGTTAATTAAATATTGATCTATTAACTTTTTTATTTTTTCTTTATCTTTAGTGGATCTCATTAATGCCAATGTAGATCTTAGGTGACATTATTGAGATTCACTATTCATACTTCACTTAAAATCCTAATTTCTGCTTCCTAGTTAAAATGATTATTTTATTTATACACAAAGATGGAGTTCAAGATCAATTATGTAAATATTAATAAGCAAACAGACGAGACTTTGGAAGGATACTATAAAAAGCACACTCTGTCAAGAATTGAAAGGATTATCTTAAATGAACAACTCCAAAGACTTGTCCTTTAACTATAAAAACAAAAAACCTAGCCTTCACTCTACATGTTCATCAAATTTAGATATTGAAGGTTCTTTATGCATAAATTCCCTTACATATTGCACATAAATTAGACACTAGATTTATGGTTTTCTTTCTTCTACGACAACAAAACTAACTGAGGTAGTTCAAATTGTCAAAACTACATTACATGTTTTGGAAGCAAATTACAATGTAATGGTTTATCTCATTATGTACATGTAAATGGGTGAGTATCAAGTTGAAGAAATTGCTTTTGCAAGTGATATTAATCTATTTTGGTTCAAGTTAAAAGAAAATGTTAGTAGTTGGTCAATAGTGATGAAGAAGAAAGTTGGAAGTATTACTCAACAGTGGCCTAATAAAGCAACGGAGGTGAAAAAGATGTTAGTAAATGCTAAAGGTGATGAAGATAGTTACAAATAGAACGACCATATAAGAGTAGGAATTAAGGAACGAGGATTATATTTTTTAGGTTAAGTTTGGATAGTGGTTCATACCAGTGCCACTTGGGCTTCATATTGGCATTGGTGGGATTAATAAAAGGTTAAAAAAATTTGACAAGTCAACATTTAACTAACTAAATCTTAACGGGGTTAAGTGTTTTATTAGTTAGAAATCTTAATTCAACTAATTTTGAAAGTGTTAGGATTCTTTTTGTATACTCTAAAACATTATGATCCAAAAGGGACTTTTTTACCTTTTCTTTAAGTGAGAGACAATGTAGGAGTTAAGCTACTGTATTGTGACCAATTTAGCTTTGGATAATATTATACCACATTATTAAATAAATGAGATTAATAGATTAACTAGGTGACAAATGTTATAAAGGTCTTCCAAGCACCAAACTTTATATCAAAGTTGTGCCTACTCCTTTGCAAGACAATCTCACTTAAATTTGTTTAAACAAGATTTAACCTTCCCATCTAACTTGTTCTCAAACACCTTATAACCTTCGTAGTGCTTAACTCTCTCACTCTTGCAAGAATACTATGTAACTAATGGATAGTTAAAGAAAATAATAAACACACAAGAGCTATGATAAAAACAAACCTTTATTACTTCTCCAAGAGTATACAAAGGAATGCGCTTTCTCAATGTGTTACCCTTCCCTTTATATTTATTAAGTAGCAAGACTCAAATAAGCTATTTATAGGGACCTTTAGCTTTACAATTCAGAATCCTAATTGAACTGAACTAACTAAATCATATCTTATCTTAATTAGATTAAATCACACTAACTAATTAGATGACACCCCCATATAAATAGGACTTTATATGATAAGATTTAGCTACAACACAACTAACAAGATAAGATATTACATTTAATTAGGAAATCATCAATATCTATAAAGAACTACAGAGTCTTCATATGATCCTCCCCTCGATCTCTATCCAATGATGACAAGTCATCCAAACTCAAAGCCTTTCATAGTACACTAGTCTGGACCAATACTTACTCACATTAAGTCCATTAGTTATGGTCAATTTATTTGAGCACACATTAAATCCTTAAAGCTCGTACATGCCTCCCTCATATGTATGACCCTATTAACTTTCAACTCAAGGTTCATCTCAAGCTATCTTTTGGTCTCACATCTAAATCACACATTTCATTGAAGATTTCTGCCAATGCGTGCCAATGCTTGCCTACTCTCGAGCTTTCATTAATAATGTATGTTTTCCTTACCTATTTGTAAGTATTTGCCTTGTTCTATCATCCTGAGTGTCAAACATTGGCCAAAGCTTGCCACTGCTTGCACAATTCTACGATTAGGACTAAGAAGTCTAACAAACCAACCTTACCAGAAGAACTCGATGCCCTTATCGAAATAATACATAGGCACTCCTCTAAATGTGGTTCTTTCGAAGACTCCTTAGTTACAATTTGCATAAGCATATCACTTATTTATCATTTTCTCTCTCTATCAGGTTTTTCCTTGCTCTTGTTCAGGTGCTCCTTTATAAGGTTCATTGTGTCCATCAAAGCTTGTTAAGGTATAATTCTTCTATCGAGTTATCCTCTCCTTCTCCTTAGTCCTTCCTGACTATAAAATTCATTTGTTCCTCACTCACCTTCCATTTTGGGCATTAACAAGCAAAGTGTGGCCTTTCACAAATGAAACAAGCAATATCTCGTCTTGTTTGTTTCTTAGACTTATATTGAAAACATTCACCTAACTTCTCTTTGCCTTTCTCCAAGCCATTCCATATCCCATCGTTCTTTTTGCCTTTACTGATCACCTGAATTGATGGTAACATTTGCAGATCCACGAAGGCAGACTATCGCGCTTAGGACAATATTAAGAATGCCATATCGATACTAATACCAGATTTGATTTTGGTATGATAAGAGTATCGCTATTGATCAATATCGGGTACTGTTTTAAAATAAAATTTAAAAATTAATAAAATAATAACTAAAATTTTTAATTACAAAATAATTCTTCTCTAATTTAAGATAAATATCTTCTCTCTAATTTTTAATTTTATTTTGTGAACACTATTGTTATATCTTAATACAAATTAAAAATTTTCCCACATAATATATTAGTTAAAAATTTATATTTCATAATTATAATAAATCAAAATTAGAGAAATTTTATATAGTTAACTTATGAACAAATTTATACAGATAAGTTTTCAATGTGCCTCTCACTATTCTATCTAAGCATTGGTATAACACGTATCCCAAATATTACTACATCTTTTATGTACCACACATTTAGAGTTAATTATTTTCGTATTGCTGCATAATTTTCTTCACTCTTGCATTATCTTGATATCCTCTATTGTCACACGATAAATATATGTTGAGTATTCTAAGCAATTGTTTGTTGTTTGAATAAATAAGTAATAGCGGCCCAATACAGAGAGGAGAGGCAGCAACACAGAGAAGCCACAATGAGCCAGCAACAAAGAAGCAACAAGTAAGAAGCACACAATAGAGAAGCTCAGAAGCAGCAAGTTCCATCAAAGAAGTAGATGGAGTGATGGAAGAAGAAGAAATGTAGTGATGAAGGCACGACAACAAAAGAGAGGAGGGTAACACTAAAATATAGCAATGAGGTTTGGTATGTATTTGAGTGAGTGAGATCCAGGGTGGATAGGCGGTAGATAGGTGCTTGAGAGATAGATTAGAGTTTTTCTTTCATTTTGATCCTCAAAATTTTAAAATTTGTAAAAATTACCAATAATTTTCTAGTATTCTTGATACCATTTGGTATCAATTGGTTCCAAGCAAAATTGTTTACAACTTATAACTTTTTTCTACTATTTTCTGATTGGTATAATGGATACCAAATGATACCGACTAGTATGGTACAAAATTCATAATTATGGCAAGGGAAGTCTTTTATATTCTACCTTCGAAGCTCCATTTATTCCTAATCTTGCAAGTCACATATGAAGTTGAACAACTTGTCTTCCTCAGACATGGTTTGCAAGTCTAATATCAAAGATATGAATTTTGTCACATAATCTCGTACCGAGGCATCTTGCTTCAAACGCTTCAAAGCTTCTCTCTCGAACCATGAAATGTCATTGAGGAGGAACTGGTCTGTTAGCTCCTTTTTTTATTTTAATGGGAGGTCTACCCATATTGATGTCATTGGAGCTTCTTATTCTCCACCATATCTTTGCATTCTCCACCATATAAATAGTTATGATTGACACCTTCTCTAAATTGGACACCTTAGTTGTTGTAAAGTATTGCTCCATATCTAAAAAATTTTTGAGCTCCTTGGTACTTCGCTTGCCATAAAAAACTTGGGGCTCTCGTACCTCACCAAAGTACTTTCGGCACACCTAACATCTTGCATTACAACGATATGCCTTAGGATTGTGATCTCTAATCTAGAATCCTCGTGCTTTCATCAAGTCTGCTATTTGATACTGTAAATGTTAGATTTGCACCTCCAAAATCTAAAATCGAAATGAGTAGGAAGTGACCTCTTCCTACCCTTGAGGAATTGACCTTATAAGTACCTTCGCTCTGTTAACATGCTTTGTCAAATTGCTACCTCCTACCATATTGATATTTTGGCTCTGACACTAGTTATTACAAAGGTCTTCTAAGCACAAAACTTATACCAAAAATTTACCTACTCCTTTACATGATAATCTTACTTAGATCCGTTTAAACAAAACTTAGCTTCCCACGTGATCGTTGACCAACTAACTTGTTCTCGAAAGCTTCACAACACTTATAGTATTTAACTCTCACAATCTTGTAAGAATACTACGTAAACAATGGATAATCAAAGGCAAAAATAAACACATAAGATCTATGATAAAAACTGACCTTTATTACTTCCTTAAAAGTATATAAAAGAATGTTCTCTCTCAATATGTTCTCCTCTTCTCTATATCTATTGAGGAGCAAGGCTCAAATAAGTTATTTATAGGTACCTCTAGCTTTACAATTCAAAATTTTAATTAAATTGAACTAATTAGATCTCATCTCATCCTTATCAGATTAAATCACACTAATCAATTGGATGACGCCCTCATCCAAATAGGGCTCTATCTAATAAGATTTAGCTACATCATAACTGACAAGATAAGAGATTACATTTACTTAAGAAAAATATACCCATATTTATGAAGAATTCCACTATCTTCATATGATCCTCCCATAATCTATTTTAGAGCTTTACTCATATAAAGTCTATTTGTCATGATCCATTTATTTGAGCACGCGTTAAGTCCATAGAGCTCTCACATGCCTCCCTCTTCTGTGTGACCTAACTAACTTTCAACCCAAGGTCTATTTCAAGCTATCTTTCAGTCATACATCTGAATCTTGCAGCTCATCGAAGATTTTCGCTAATATGTACCAATCTAACGCTCACCTACTCTCGTGCTTTTATCAAACAATGTCTATTTTCTTTGCCTACTTATAAGTTTTTGCATTGTTTTATTATCCTAATTATTAAACATTGACCAAGTCTTGCCAATAGTGTCACGATTCCCAATTAGGACTTAAAGATCTAATAGCAACTTAAGAGTTATTAGCTTCAAACATACATGGTCCAAAAATAGTTCTTACATAAATTTCAAAACAAAATATACCAAAATTTATCTATCAAGTCTCTCTCTCTTATTCTTTTTATGTAATTATTGTTTCTTTTCAAACTCTTTTTTTAGATATATTATTGGTATTACATTGTCAATCTTGACACCTTATTATCATGTTCATTGTACCATTTTTGATATTAAACATGAACGAAGGATTAAAGGTTAAGAATTCAAAACAATGAAGGAAGCATTTATGCAATCAGATGAAAGAACTGCAACTAAAGATGCAAATAGTTAAAATGTAAGAAACTTAGGCAAAATATGGAAAGGAAGTAAGCAAGCTCAAGGAGCTGTTCCAACAGTAAGTAACATTTTATAGGTCCAAAAGTTCAATTGCTATTAAAGCATCCTAAGAATTAATAGTTAATTCGACTAATTATAACTCATCTCCTTTGGGGAAGCTTCCTTATGTTGCTCTGAAAAGATTGGGCATAGTTGAATTTCTTGTAGTTGACGGTGATCATGTCCACAACTAGATTTACAAAGCATAGCAGTTCTTTAACGTGGATAGAACCCCATTTGAATTAAGGGTCAAGATCAAAGCAATTTATTTGGAAGGAATGACGCTGTATTGATACCAATTGTATGTGTGACATTGTTTAAGAAATAAGGAGTTTAGATGGAGAGAAGACACCATTGATTTAACGATTTGGAGGAGATATCAAAGATTTGAGACAAACTAGTTATGTAGGTGAATATTGCACTTTCTTGAAAGGTACACAAATTCGTCAGTCTTAGTTTTATCTTAAAGGGGTCAAAGCTTGAGCTAGATACCTATTAATTTGTTAAATCCTAAGTCCTTACAATAAGCTTATATGTTAGTAAAGGAACAAGAGACCACTGATACAATATATATATTATCCCTCGAGTAGGGTTGAATCCCAATAATCTTTCGCTTGTTTAACCTCTAATAATAATTTCAGCTAATAGCATTATGGAAGTAGTAGGTAGTTTAACAAAAGTGAGGTCATCTTATCAACCTTTGATTCCTGTACAAGCAATGTCTGGAGTGTTTAATGGAACTTTTTTACAAATGATGGTTGTTGGATACCATAAAGGGATTAAGGGAGACCTCTCCATATTTTTATTCACACAATTTTGTTGATATTACTTTTGGTAATAGATCAACCATGAATTGATAGGGAACTACAACCATGAATTGATAGAGAACTACATGTAAGGTTTTTAATCAAACATGTGGGCTCATATGTGTATAATTGTATATAAAGACTATTATATAAAGTTGAGCCCAATTAATTAAAGTGGTCTAATATGTTTATGGTATTTTGGGCTTTATGCATCTATTTTAAGTGTGGGCTTTATATGTGCAGAAACCGGGTTTATGATTTCTAGTTTTATGATGGGCCAAACTAGAAATTAGATTGGGCTTTACCCTAATATAAATGGTTATGGTCCCCAAATTAATCGTAACCTAAATTCTTGTCTGAAATCCCATCATCAGAGAGAAATCAGAGAGTTACAGAGAACTCTTGACAAAAGGGCTACGTTCTAATTTGGAAGACAAAAACCGCAAAACTCCAGTGCAGATTTTAGCAATGGATTCAGGTACGCTTCCGCCTTTATTTGGTTCTTGATGATTTGATATGAATAGATCTTGGGTTTTAAAGGGATTAAAATCCCTACAAGTGGTATCAAAGCAAATTCATAATGAGGTCATCAAGAATGGTTATTTGGATTGCTTTTGTCGTCAATACTGGAGTTTCTTTCGATTATTTTCTGTTGATTTGGTTATTGCATATGCCATTATGTTTCGGTAGTCTTCAGTTTTAGATCTCATTCTTCGTATATATTTCGGTGTTCTTGGGTTTAGACGAACATGTTTCGTTTTGGCATATATGAATATGTTTCGGTGGTTTTCAGATTTTGATTTTCGTATATTCAGTGATAACTCCAAGCTTTTGAAGACGTTTACGGTTGTTGTTTAACGTTAATTGGACTTGCAGAAGGTTGCTTTCAAAAGTCTTGTCTTTATTCAATGACCAATAAAGTAGTTTCTGTTTTGTTAATAGTTACGATGATTTGGCATACCCATTAGATAAAGAATCGTTTTGTTTGCTTATTGGATAAAGACTAAAATGTTATTTCCAAAATCTTTGAAAGATTTTTCAAAGCCAATAACCAATAAATTTCTTATAAAGTGACGATGGTTGTTATGGATTTATTTGGTTTTATACATTAA
>JAOQMQ010000005.1:28281471-28297922 GCA_027563845.1 Erythroxylum subrotundum | reverse complement strand
ACCAAAGAGGACAATACCTTTGAGGGTTGTGGTCGCGTGCAAACTTGAGGTATGCGGGGCCCAGTTCGCCCCGGTACGCAAAACACGAACCCAAAATTAAAAGAGTTTGTGTCTGCATTTCATGTCTTTAATTTTGTACTGAATTATATATTCCGCAACTTTTGTATAAATGTGTGTTTTGAAATGACTCAAGTGTTTTGTAATTGTGAAAGGGTCCGAATGGCTATTGAAAATTTTATTAAGTGAAAATGTGTATGAATGAATGAGGGCCCATTTGGCCATACGGAAAATTTGAAAATTTCATTGTATGATTGAAAAGGGGTTCTGCCCTATTTGATTATCGACTTCCGTATATTGTGTTTTGTGATTTAAAATATATATATATACCGATTTCTGAGCGATTGAGTGTTTTAGCACACTATCCTCGCGGGGCACGGACTCGGATATCACCATCGATGTCGGGTTCGGGTCTTGCGAGAGTGGGGTGCTATAGTAGCCAACGTGTGAAAAAGAGCTTTAAGCTCAGCAGGCTCAGATGCAATGAGCCTGGTATCCGCAACGGATATAGGACAGAAATGAGCTCAGTATCCACTACAGGTACGAGACAATATAGGCGCTCGGTAACAACAAAGTAAAAATGAAGTGGAGTCACGTGTGCATTTGCATATGCATCCTTATATGTAATAATTAATTGTTCTAATGTGCCTTATTGAACTGAGGTAAAATACTGAATTGTTCTAACTCACTGAGTTCGTAAACTCATCAAAATTGTAACATTGTTTTTCAGTTCTAAAGGAGTGCTAGCTCATAAGTTGATAAAGTAAAGATATAGTACCTGCATTTTGGGGACAATATGACTCAAAGGTCTGGTTAGCTGACACTGATGAGTCCAATTAGGATATTTTGGTTTAGCATCCCATTTCATGTAGCACACTTTGTATGGAGTTGTAGACTCTCATATGTTATGAATTGTAATAACAATGTATGTTTATGTTTGTTAATGGAATGGGAAAGTTCGATCTTTAAGAATCTCGTGATATATGTGATGCCATATCTAAGATAATATGATATACTCTAACACGCCATTCCCATAAGTATGCGCTCGGATATACTCTGGTATGTTGGGTAAATGCTCTATGAGAGTGGTATGTTACACCAATAATCAACCTTAGATTTTGGATGCGGGGTCAATTCACCACTAACTTTTTATTTAAAAAACTTCTCTATTCATTCAAAATTTCATGGACAAGATGAAGTCAAAATCAGCAATGGTAAATCTTATATAATCTCTCATACTAAGTCTTCTACATGTTTTTCTAATCATATAAATTAACTAATTCTTTCATGCTCTTGATTCTAACAATAATTTGGTTTCTGTTTATTCTTTTACTAATGAAAATAATATTTATGTCAAATTCTTTCCTAATCGTTGTGATATTAATGATATCCATATGAGAGAATTGCTCCATACAAGATTGACTGATAATGGCTTATATTCCATGTTATTAGAGATAAATCATCAATCTTTTAAACCTTTGCTCAGGCTATAATGACATGTTCACTCTCACAAAATTCTCAAATAGTATAGCATACTTTGAGCCAATATCAAATTCCTTTCTTCTCCAAGAGTCCTAATGTTTGCTATGCTTATAAAGTTTGTACGAGTCATAAATTATCATTTCTTATTTTGACTCATCAAGCTAAAGGTCCTTTAGAATTGTTATGCTTACATTTACAAAGTCCTGCCTCTCTCAAATGGATTTCGGTGTTATATTAATTTTTATGATCATTATATAAATATTATTGGATTTATTTTCTCAAATTTAAATTTAAAGTACTTTCTATCTTCATTCAATTATATCATCTTATTGAAAATTATTTTGGGTGTCTAATTAAATTCTTACAAGCTGATTGGTGAGGGGAACTTCAAACTAAGCTACTTGCTTGAATACAAAATTAGCTAAATAAGTTCATGTTCCTATACACTGAACAAAATAGATGTTCCAAGAGAAAGCACAGACATATCATTGAGACAAGCCAATCCTTACTTTAACACTCTAATATTCTTGATAAAATTTAGACCTATAGTTTTGATATTACTGTCTATATTATTAATTGACTTTCTACTCTTATAATCAGTCATCAAACACCATTCACTACATTATTTGGGAGAAATCCTAATTATAATAGTATGCATGTTTTTGAATGTTCATGTTATTCTTGGCTACATCTTTACACTTCTCATAAATTAGAGTCGCAATATAAGAAATGTGTTTTTATGGGATATAATAAACTTCACAAGGGATTTATCTATTTTTATTTATCTTTCAAGACATTTTTTAATTTATGTATTTTGATTTATCTTTTAAGACATTTTTTAATCTTATTTCATGTTATTTTCTATAAACAAGAGTTCCATTTTAAATCAAGTAAAGCTGTTGTTTCCAGTACTCCAAAATTCAATCCTACAATCATTTTCTTGTCGTCCATTTTTTCTCCTTATCCTAATTTAACCTGAACTCTACCATTCACAAACATGTTAACTCTATCCAACATAACTTTCACCTTATCTTCATCCAACCCATCTATATTTTCACCACCTGACATTCAAACACATCTCAATCAGGATCCTCCCACCTCACCTTAATATTAAGCTTAAACTGATAACACCAAATCACCTGATCAATCACACCTATAATAACCTGTTCTCAAATAGACTTCCTTGAACCAAGAACTTTGCTTGCAACCTCTAATTTAGAACCTACATTAGATACATATGCCATGAAATCAACTAAGTGGAGAAAAGCCATGGTAGAGGATCATAATGCCGTACTCAACAATAAACATGGCTTATTATTCCTTCATCATCATCTTAAAATGTTATTGGCTATAAATGGGTGTATCGGGTTAAAAAGCACAAAGATGGAACTCTTAATTATTACAAAGCCAAACTAGTTGTGAAAGGCTTTCATCCTGGGTTAGACTTCATAAAAACTTTTAGCTAAGTGATTAAAACGGATACCATTAAGCTCATCTTATCCGTGGTTGTCTCCCGAAATTGGCAAGTCAAGGAACTTGATGTTTCAAACACATTCCTATGGCTCTGTTGATGAAGATGTTTTCATAGAACAATCACTAGTTTTTTTATCCTGTTTTTTCATATTATGTTTATAAACTTAATCGTTCCGTTTAGAAGCTTAAACAAGCTCGAAGGCAGTGGTTCTTGTTTCGTACTACAACATTTTTATCTTTTGGTTTTCATGGTTCCAAAATAGATAGACCATTGTATTTTTACAGGTTTGGGATAACCATGATTTTTGCTTGATATATATTGATGACTTCATAATCATTGGAAGTGATATTACTATGATTAATTCCTTCATCAAAGCTTTAAAAGATTGATTTACCTTAAAAGACCTGGGCAAACTCAATTACTTTCTTGGTATTGAAGCTAATTGGTGCACAAATGGTCTCTTATTGACACAATCAAAATATATTCATAATCTTTTTATCAAGTCTCATATGGAGAATGCTAGTGGTATCAATGCTCTTGCTTATACCAAGCAAAAGTTTTCCTTTGTAGGAGAACCTTTTCATGATCTATCACTCTACAACATTATTATACGCATGCTTCAATACTTGTATTGTGAATTTGGATATAGATTTGAAATTTACAAATTGGTATATTATGTTGGATTCACATATTTATGTTTTACAATCAAAGTAAACTTATCTTCATATTTTGTTGTCAATTTCTAATTAAAAAAGATATTGTGATGTATTTTGCAAATTGGTATATTATGTTGGATTGGTTTATTTCTGTTTTTCAAATTGGTATACTGTATTGAAATTTTAACAAATTTGTTTATTTTGTTATGTTTTGCAAATTGGTAAATTATGTTGGATAGATTTATTTCTTTTTTGCTAAATGATATATTGTGTTGTGTTTTGCAAATTGGTATATTGTGTTGTCTTTTGCAAATTGATATATTATATAGGAATTTTAACAATTGAGGCATGTATCACAATGCATATTCATAATCACAAGGGCAAACTCAATTGTATTTTAACAAATCAGAATACTTTGAAATATAAATATTTATAAATACATTAAACGCCCCTAAAGTGCATAATTAGGAGTTTGAGTGACATGAATATAAACTAATAAAATATAAGTAAACAAAAGCTTTGTCCCAAAGAACGATGTTTGGTAAGATGAATCAGACACCCACAATAAATAGTCATATAGAATCTACAAAATAAAAATAAAAATGCATATCAAACTTATATTAAAATTTGAAATGTTTATAGATTACTATATAAACTCACATCTTGCACCAACAATAAGTCTTGCGGATAAAAGTCTTGTCTCATCGTATGAAAGATGTTTGGCAAAAATTTGTATAATAACAAAACCTCAACTCTTTTATCAAGATCATATACCTACAAAACACCTACAATTTGAATGATCCTTATTTAGTTGTATAACATTAACATCATATAAGTTATAATTGAAATAATCATAATGCATTGATAAAAATATAAGGGCAATACTCACATTTGTAGTATTGCATTGGTAAAAATGTTAACCAATATTTGACTTATCAAATATTGGTTAACATTTGATATCCGTGACTTTATCTTATTATAATTGGGACAATCAATATATGGAATCTAAAAAATTACTCAGAATAATATTAATATTATATAATATAATAACAAAAATTATCATTCCTATTTTACCATTGAACATATTGTCTTCTCTTGGTAAAATTAAGAGTATTTTCTTTCAATTTATGCTAAATTGTTGAAACAACAATAAAAATCATTCTTCAATCCATTAATAAAACGTTCACACTCTTCTTATGTCAAGTATATACTAGGTGTAGATGCAATTAAAGCCACATATATTTTATTTGCAACCATTTTTTCTTATAATATATACACAATGTAGTTAAATATGATTAATGCAATATGGTTAAACTTTGTTTCCATAAAGTACTAAGCATGCTTGGAGAATCAATGATTGCTCTAGAAACCTGATTTCTTAATTTCCCAACTTGATAGGCTTTCAATCCTCTAATTCAACTTGTGTTAATTACTCTATTTTTAACCTTTTACGTTTATATGGACACATTTAATGAATGAGCAATCAATATATACATATAAAATATTATTTAAGTACTAAGTACACTCAGAAAGAATTCTCAATTCACATATATCTTGTTCCTAAAACTCCTGTTCACCCTCCTACATCAAATGCACTATAAATATGACCAAAAATAAACAAACAAAATTAGCATATCAATATCAGTCATCAAATATACATGTTTATACACATAACACATCAAATTGCAAAGTTCCTATTAGTAATTAAAGTTTATCCTTTTTACCAGTACATTTCTTGCCATTTACTTCTGAAATTGTTTTATATCCCTATACGGTCTAAGCTCAATCCGAAACCCAATTAAAAATATAACGCATAGGTGTAGGAACAAACAAAGGAAGATGATAGGGGCCAAAATAATGCAGTTCAAAGGAGAAAGCAAATTAAAATGTATGGATATAATGCATCAAATGACAATATGCATTAGATTAACGAAAATAAGAATTAAATTATAAGAAAGCTAAGGATGATGCAATGACAAAATGATTAACACAAAAAAGACTCTATGCATACTTGTTTCTCTTTTATTTTTTTAGCTCCAAACTGAGTTTATTAGATAAAAGAAAAATGACAATAAATGGTTTGAAACATACGAAGTCATAAATTTTCTACTGCTTTCAACTATTTCAATAGTTTATCATATTATGTTATGAGAGGAGTTCTGAATTCTATACTCTTAACTGCAGTAATACTAACTTCTACACCTAAGTTATCTTAAAAAATTAATAAGCCAGAGTAAGCTCAAAACTATTGAACAAATGAAGGAAATTAACCTTAATAGACACCATTGAACAAATAAAGAAATACCTATAATTATATGTAGAAACTAGGCAATCATAAAAGGAGCTCCGCAGTCAATAGGGAAGGAAGTAGAAAAATAAAATGTACTTGGAAAGAACAAACAATCGCAATAAAAAATATAATGAAGTTAAGTAAATGTACCGGAGCACTCCACGACGGAAGCAGAGCACAACATAACAGGGAAGGCGTCAGAAACAAAAAATATACTCGGGAAGAACAAGCAATCACAATAAAAAATATAACGAGGTAGAGTAAACCTATCGGAGCCCACCACAAGGAAAGCAGAGCACAACATAACTGGGAAGGAGGCAGAAACAAAAAATGTACCAGAGAAGAACAAGCAATCACAATAAACGTACCGGAGCAACAACCAGAAGGATAACAGTAAAAGAACCAGAGTTAAAGCAATCATAATTGGAGATCCACAATCAACAAAGAACCCAACAAAAAAATACCAGATAAATTAACACCGTCGAGTTTTAATAAAATTAGGTTTACAATTTAAAATTTAATAAGATAAATATTAATTAGTTAAAAATATTATATTTTTACAACAAATTAAAATTTTAAATATTTTAACACCATTTTTTAAATTTAAATTAATATTACAAAATTGTGATAAAAAGCTTTTTTTGTAATTTACTCTTACGCTTTGGCAAAACTGGCCGGATCGCAGAATTAACCATCCAATTTTAGGAGATAGGTTTTACTTTAAAACCAAACCGACCAAATGGCTTGTTACAATTGGAGTTCAAGAACACATCAATCTGCAGCCCGAAGCATTCACTGCGTATCTCTTCTCCCGTGTAGATTGTATGCAACCTGCATCAAACATAAGCCTCTTTATGCCACAACAATGATGTTATTCTTGTAGTTGCCTCGTTCAACAAGTAAATTCACATCCTAATACAATTTGCAAATTTCAACATTTAAGGTAGCAACAAAGGACTGGTGACACTCAACAAACATATGGTAACAAAAGCATACTGTATTGACTATTTATACTACTACCAAAGGTTTTTAACAGTCAAGGCAATGTCGATGCAATTAACAAAGAAAAGGACTTCCAGGAAACCAAAACCAATAATCACTTCCAGAAAACAAAAACCCCACCCACAAATCTGAACTAAGGATTTGATGTCAAAAGGCACAGGCATATGGAATGAGTCTACAGAAGCTCTTGATAACACCAGCGACCTCTAGCTAAAAATTTAAAAGAAGAAGCATCTGAAGGTGTGATCAACGGAGCCTCCTAGCCTCCCTCTCAGACTCAAGAAGGGTGAGAATATCTCCTTCTCTCACTGGTCCCTTCACATTTCTCATGATGAACCGATTCTGATCATCAAGAAACTTGACCCTAACCTGAGTGACTTGCCCTCGAGATCCAGTTCGACCCATAATCTTCACCACCAAAGCATGCTTAATCTGGGAATCCATTCTGTAAGGAAATACACCACACTTAATTATAAATCTTAATTTCAATCACATGCCATCAACACTAAAAACCACGATGTAATCCCAAAGTTGACCACCTAACCCCCATATCAAAAAGGGTAACCATAAAAACCTTTACAGAAGCAGCAGCTGATAGAAACTAAATCATAACAGTTTCAAGAAAAAGATTTCTTTATAAAAACAGGAAGAGTCCTGTATTAAATACTTATGTTTCCAATGATACCCTAATCAGCACAACATAATAAATAAACTTTCCCACGAAGAAGAATAGAACGTCTACCAAACACCAAGTCACATGGTTGTTAATTTTCCTTCCTGAAGTTTAATGGGCACCAAACAGAAAATTCAAAGTTTAAAAGGAAAAGATCTACACCTAAAAGTTTTCAACCTTCATTAAAGCTAAAATAAAAAGCACAGGACAGAGAAACAGGGATCTACATATTTAATTACCAACCCAACAGATCCAACCCCAAAAATAAATTTGAAAGGAGAACCAAAGACAGAGCAACCAAAAGAAAGCTAAATGGAAGCACCGAATAAATATGAAAGATGTATAAAGAAGAAGGGGCCAAAACGTACCTGATCAAAGAAGAGAAGGAAAAGATAACAGCCGCTTCTCTTAGGTTTTGCGATTGCAAGTATACCTTAAGACAGAAGCTTTTTAGGGTTTATAAAGAGTCAGATTTCAACTAATTGACGCTTTTGCCCAAACCCAATATCCCAAAATCAGTTGTTAAACTGCAGCTGGAAAGAATCACCGATTTAACATGTGTTCTTATGACGCTGTTGTCCTTATAAAATAGTGTAATATTCAAAGTTGTTATTGGATACAAATTCAGAGTAAGAGCAATGAAGTGACTTGGCTTAAGTTTTTTCTTCTTCTTAAATTTCCTTTTTTTTTTTTGAGTTAGTCTTAACTCTTAATTTTGCGCGTGTTCATTAAAAATGAAAAGAATACCTACAGATAACTGTAATTTTAGTATTTTAAAATTTCTTTCGCTTCTTGAAAGGCCAATAAATTATTCTCAAAGAAAGATATTAATAATGTTTAAAAATCATATCTAAATTTAAGCTGAAAAGACAAGAGATTTAAGGTTTAAAACATTCAATTGATATTAAACTATCGTAAAATGAGCTAAATATTAAATAAATTTTAAAATTTTAAAATATTATTGAAAGAGGTTATTCTTACCTTTCACATAATTTGAAGTTTAATCAAAATATTGTTAAATGAAAATTGATTTATTTATTTTAGATTATAAGAATTACGAAAATTGATCAATTAATTAACAAATTGATCGGTTTTTAACAACAAGAGTTATTAAAGTAAATCGAACTGAAAAGTTAAAAACTAAACTTAAAAATAGGACAATTGAAAGTTTTTATAGCTAAACCGTCTGGTTGAGTTTTTTAATTATTGGATATTAGTTTAAAGCATCACATAAAATATCTTAAAGATGTTAAAATGAATATTTATAAACTTAAAGTGAATGAAAGATATTCAAATAAAGAAAAAAGGAGTAATCAAATTACTAAGAAAAACGTAAACCATGAAACTCATGTCATATTAGATGAGTAGTTACACTTTTTTTCTTGAATCAGAAAGGGAGGGGTACAGGTCTTACAGTACTAGTCGGAAAAATGAAACCCCCGATATATCCTCTAATAAGATGGATAAACAACCCACAGGCGGGCTTGAAAACTGATGAATACCAAGTTCAAGTGAACCGGCATAGTTGGCTAGCCAATCCGCGACCCTATTAGTTTGGCAATAAACATGTCTTGCTCTTACCAGCCAATCTCTAGTTAGTAATTGGCGGAGTCCTAGTATCAGGGAAGTAAATGGAGCTTGCTGAGCCTCTGAGGAGGATAATATATTAATAATAATCATCGAGTCTACATTTAATTCCACTCTTCGATACCCAAGATCCCAGGCCAATTGTAACCCTATAAAGACACCCCATATTTCGGCGTCAATGACTGGACAATGACCGATATTATGGGCAAACCCTCCAAGCCATGCTCCCGTATTGTCTCTAATTAGTCCTCCTGCAGAAGCCCACGAGGACAACACTGTAAGAGCGCCATCCGTATTAAGGCGAACCCAGTCAGATGGAGGAGGTCGCCAACCCACAAGAGTGTCAACTCGTGTTCTTGCTGATAAGAAAGCCCTGCCTAGTACTTCCTTGGCCTGGCCGATTGATCGTACATAATCGAATACAAGCTGATGAGGGTTTGTAGGCCATGAAAAATGTGCATCAAACACGGTTTTATTTCGCCAAGACCATAAAAACCAACAAGATGTACCAAATACAATAGACCATGTAAACCCATGTACTAGGAAAGTTTGTTGCAAATTATCAGATAGCCATGTGGTGTGATTGACGTTGAAGAACTCATCCATGGTGGCAACATTGGGGAAACACTGCCAGAAGGTACGAGCTTTACATTCGTCCCGGAGGACATGCAGAACTGTTTCGGTTTCGCCACAAACCTGACAGTAGGGATAGTTGTAAGGTGCTTGAGTTGGCATTGTTGATTAGTGAGGAGTCGCCCCCTAGCCATAAGCCATATGAATGCTTTGATCCGTTGTGGGCCATCCCATTTCCATATTCTTGCCCATTCCCTGTCACTATTATTGTGCAACTGGTTATCGAGTAAACGGTAAGCAGATTTAGTTGAAAAGAGACCATTTTTGGACCCTCCCCATATCAATTAATCAGGTCCCAAAAGGGTGCTTGGAGGTAATATACCTATTATCACCATGCAAATGGAGTTAGGTAGGAATGTTTGGAAAAGAGACCAATTCCATCTTCCCCTGTCAGTTACAAAAGATTTGACGGTGAGATTACGCATATGGCTGGGAATAGGACACAAGACACGTTGGCCAAGGGGACCGAGATCTTGTACCCATGCGTCCTCCCAAAACTTAGTGGTTTCGCCGTTGCCCACCACCCATTTGATACCCTGAAGGACATGGACCCAAATCGACGCAATCCCTCTCTATACCATTGAGCTTCCAGGAACTGAAATGGATTGTGGGAAGTGGTGTCTATTAAACTTATATTTGGCGCTCAGTATGCGGACCCAAAGCGCATCAGGCTTAAGGAGTAGGGACCAACCAAGTTTCATTAGTAGAGCATCATTCGTGACCCGGATTTTCCTGAGGCCCAGTCCTTCAGAGGCTTTAGGCTTACACACCTGATCCCAGTTAACCAACCTCGTCTTATGTTGTTCTTCTGTCCCGTTCCATAAAAACTTTCGAAGGAGCTTCTCCAAGTCATCACATAATTGTCGAGGTAGGTGGACTGTTTGCATCGTGTAAATGGGGAGCACTGTAAGCACAGATTGTATTAAAGTAACCCGACCGGCGAGTGAGAGATGTTTGGCACTCCATCCAGTAAGTCGCCGCTGGACATTATCTAGTATATACTGGTATGTCCGTTTGGAGCATCGTTCGTGGATGATCGGTACTCTGAGGTACCTGCCCAAGTCAGTTGTTCTCTGAAAGCCTAGTCTTCGGCTGATCACATTAGCTAATGATCGTGAGATGGTTTTAGAATAAAAACACCTAATTTTGGCTTGACTAATGCGTTGCCCAGACAACATGCAGAATTGCTGGAGGATGTCTTGAATGTACAATACCAGATCATCTTTGATTGTGGTGAATAAGAGGAGGTCGTCGGCGAACAAGAGATGCGATAAAGCCGGTCCGCTTATGCTCAATGTAATTGACTTCCACATACTATCATCAACCGCCTGAGTTATCACATGGCCAAGTCGCTCAAGACACAATATAAAGATGTATGGGGAGAGCGGGTCTCCTTGACGGATGCCCCGAGTAGGAGTAAACGAGGCAGATGGTTCTCTTTCCCAAAGCGCTTGCATGGAGACTGTAGTAATGCATTTTAACAGAAGACAGATGAATGAGTCGGGTAAGCCCGCTAGTTCCATGGTTTCCTGTATAAACTGCCAGTTCAATCGATCATAAGCCTTTTCAAGATCAACTTTAATGGTGAGATAGCTGGATGTTCCCTTCTTTTTCCTCATAGAATGAATAACCTCTTGAGCTATTACTATGTTATCCGTGATCTGTTGGTTTGGCACAAAACTACTCTGATTTGGGGCGACAAGGTCAGATAAATATGGCTTTAGTCTGCTTACCATGATCTTCGCAATAGCCTTGTAGAGTACTGTACAAAGACTGATAGGCCGGAATTGTGAAATTAGGCGATGGGATTTTGGGTATTAGCACGATTATAGTTTTGTTAATCACCGCTTCCCATACTTCCATCCTGAAGACCCGCTTAATGAAATCGGTGATTGAAGGGCCAACTATATCCCACTGATTTTGAAAAAAGATAGCCTAGAATCCATCGACTCCCGACGCTTTATTTGGCTCGATATCAAAAAATGCTTGTTTCACCTCAAAATCCTGTATCGGAGCTCGCATACGATCCTTCGCAGAAGGGAGGAGGGGTGGAAACGTTTCTCTGCTTAACGATCGGACCACGTTACTCCCCTCATCCGTGTATAGTTGTTCCAAATATTCTTTAGCCACATTCCGCAAGGCTGTAATATCCGAGTGAGGTAATCCCTCTTGATCCCTTAGAGTATGAATTCTGGTTTGGCTCCTTTTGACTTTGGTATAGGCATGATAAAATTTCGTATTACGATCACCATGTGATAGCCATTTAGCACGCGATTGTTGATACCAATATAATTCTTCCTCGCACAAGACTTGTTCTAACTCACGTCGGAGTAAAACTTCCAACTGTGTCAAGGAAGGCGACTGTCGCGTTTCTAATGCGCGTTGTATTCCAGCAAGACGTGCCAGTAATCGTCTTTTCTGCAAAAATATGTTGCCAAATTCTTCTCTATTCCATTTGTGTAAGTGCGTTGCAAATCTACTGAGTGAGCCACTGATGTCTCCAGGATTCAAGGCCCAGTGATTTTGTGTGAGTACCCCAAAGTTGGCATTAGTTAACCAGGCGGCCTGAAATCTGAAAAGTTTCGAGTAAGTGGGACGGTGTTGCTGCTGGTCAAATGTAATCAAAAGAGGTCTGTGGTCTGATTTAAGGAAGGGGAGGTGTTGTACAACAGCATTAGGAAATAAGTCCTGCCAAGCCGGGGAGTTGATGTGATTGTTCCGTATGTGGAGTGTGCACTGGAGGCCGTCTACCTCTTCTCTGGACTTGGATCCATGACCCATACACTGCTTACTGGTCGTCTCCTTCGTGTGATGGTGGATGGGAAGGGACTGTGGCGGTGGTCTGGTGTTCTGCTACAGAGGTTGTAGCGGCATTCATCACCGGTGTTCTGGTGGGGCATGCTTCAGCTTCATGCTCGACTCTCCCGCAGGTAAAGTAGATCGGAGGTAATCCCTCATAAGCCACTCTAATAATTTCTCCATCGATTTCTACTCTGGGAATGATGGGCTGTGTTAAATCTATTTCCACCGCAACTCTGGCAAACTTTCCTCGTTGGTACTGTTGAGTAGTTTCATCAATTTTAATTGTTCGCCCAAGTAAATTCCCCAAGGCCTGCAGGATCATAGGATGATATCTGGATACGGGGAGGTCTGGGAACCTCACCCATACCACCGCCTTGTCTACTTTGCCTTGCTAAGGTCTGAAATTAGGATGCCATGGCTGTACCACCAACACATGACCAAAGATGACCCATGGTCCTTGTGTACGGGCAGTAAGGTAGTCGTCGGAGTCCACTAGATTAACGAGGAAAAAATCATTATCAAGGTCAATAATCTTCATCGGTCCCGACAGGTTCCACAAGAGATGTAATCGATGCTTTAAGATTCGGTATCCAATCTTTCGCCCAAGCAACTTTACTATCACCGCTTTCTCCCAAACCTTATCTAGTCGGTGTTTGAATGGTTCAGAAAGTTTCAGTGCAGTGCTATATTTTCCAGGAACCAAGGTAAGATCACCCTCTTCCACCTCCGGCGGAACCTCGTCAAGCCAGGCGAGTTCAGCTTCCTCTGCGGCTGAGGGTGGGCTGGCAACGGCAGCATTGTAACTCATCGGCGGAGGTATCGGTGGCAAGTTATCGTCGCGATCCCGTAGGCGCACCTTCTTAGCAGTGGGTCCGTCGTTGGCTGGGTAAGTCGCATCGCCTCTCGCAGCTTCCGATCATTTCAAGTTGTCCATTTTTGAAAGGTCGAAACGTGCTCTTTTAATGCAGATCAGGGTACTGAAAGTTGTAAAGTAGAACTTACACATTACTTATCAGATGATCTATTTGAAAATACAGCTAACACGCTAATTGTGTATGAAATTACCAGCACCGGGCATTCAAAGATTAACAACCGAATAGTTTGCATGCAAAATGGAGCTATATTGCAAATTAAGTTACATGAGGCTTATAACAAAGGGTAGCTACTGAAAGATTGATCAAGGTCCTAAATAAGGAGCAGTTGCTAAAAGATTGATCAACATTATATGAAGATCAAATGGAGAGAGCAATTTTTATACTTTTTTAAATATTATTTCAATAGAATACTTTAGAACAATAAACAATAAATAAAAATATTAAAAATATACTTGATTCCCTTTTGGTCTAACGAAGGAGCCAACTATTAATTATTTAATTATCTAATTTCTAAAGATAATACAAAATGAGAATTCTAACTAATAAAGAGAGTTAAGAAAAAATGTTAAATCCATTAGTTTTTTCACTTAAAGTTTAAGGTTTATCAAATTTAATTAAAATTAAAATCTAAAAATAATTAAAATCTAACTTTGATTATATAATTAGAATTTAATCTTAATAATAATTACATTTTAATCTTGACAAAATTAAATATATCATATTTACCTAAAAATCATATTTAGTCCCTTAAATTTTTAATATTTATAATTGGGTCTAATTTAATTTAAATTAATTTTCTCGTTGTTGCTTTAATTGTATGGTTCATTAGGTTCTTAATATTTTAGCAATAACTCATTATCTAATGTTCAAATTTAACATAGAATATAGAATCAATATCTTATCTATTTAGATAAAATCATTTTTGTTTTTACAAATTTGTAATTGATATTTTAAAACATCTTTGTAAATCTCAATTCTATCTAACTAGAGAATTTTCAAATTATTACTAATAAGAAATAATATAAAAAAATTTATTAATTACTTTAAGGTGAAAAATCCTTTATTGACTTACTTCATTATCTCCATATAATTTATATTATATCTAAATATTATCAACAGAACTTTCTTAAATAGAATTGATGATATATAACATTAAAATAAATTAATGCTTATATGAGATATTTTAGTAGCCTAAGTTTAAGAATCAATTGCATAATCATCATATTGAGGGCATTCACAAACACACGATTAATATTTTTTTCAAAATTAATCCAGCTTATTAAAATTATTTTCTAATAAATATCTACATATTTGTTTAAGTATCTCCAAATTTTACTTTATAAGTTAATTAATTTCTTCCTAGAAAATAAACATAACATATGATAGTTTTGTTATTCCTTCAATATCTTATCTTGGTGGACTATAACCATGGACAATTTAAGAATAATACCGAATTACAATTCGAATATCATAATCATAAACTCATCATAATCTTAGTTGAAATGTTATCCAAGGTAAAGAATTCCTTTATTAAATAAATTAGTAATATCATACATAAGTTGCAACCAAAATAATTAGCTACAAGGATATAAACTAGCAATATCATACTACATTAAAGATAATTGCCTATATATCTAATCCTATATCGATCCATTGTTTATCGTGTCTATTTTGATATAGCAATTTAATGAGAAGATCACTAAGATTCTCTTAAGTGGATACTCACTCTAGTGCAATGTATTTTCACTTCACTATCTATATGATTAAGTGGAAACTTCTTTAGTACATGCTTGAATTGTTGATGAGACTTAGGTTTAGAGTTGACAATCAAGCCTGGTATTGGCCCGATCCAACTCAAAGTCACCAGGCTAGCCCCAATTTGGTTTGAGCTCATCCTGAGGCCTAATAACTATAAGAAAAATGACGTCTAGCTTTGATTGGGCTTGGGCTTAGGCGGGGGGAAGCTGTTGGGCTAAGCTAGGGCATAGGTAGGCCCATCCTAACCTGACCCATTGCCACCCCTACCTAGGTTCCTTTGCATGTGCTATAGAGTCATTGTTGTACAATACTGTTGACTTAACAATATTAGGAATAACTTCAAATTTAATGTTTAACTTCTTAATCTAAATAACTTCCATTGCTACCTCTTACATTGAACCATATTCGACCTTAGTTGTAGTTAGAGAATCAAATTTTCGTAGCTTAAGAATCAAATTTTCAGTTAATTTATGCTTTTGCCCAAACCCAATATCCTTAGGTGTTGCACTAAAAAGGATAACATTTGTTTAACTTGTATTAATGCAACATTTGAAATAATTATCATAACAAATTTAGGGTAAATGAGTAATTTAGTTAAATTTCTTTTTCTTTTTAAAAATTTATTTTAGTTAGTTTTAAATCAATGTATGTTAATTAATAATTAAAAGAATACAAATAGATTAACTATAATTTTAGTATTATAAAATTATTATACTTATAAATTATAGATTTTAATTTCAATTAATTTAATTTTTACTTTCAATGCTAATAAATTATTTTAAAAGTAAGAAATTAATTTAAAGCATTACATAAAACCTATTAAAGATATTAAAATGAATATTTATATACTTAAAGAGAATAAAAATATTCAAATAAAGAAAAGGAATAATTAAATTACTAAGATTTCTCTAGATATTTTAAAATTCTTTTATGAAAATGTAAACCATAAATCTCAATTCATATTTTACCCATTGTTTACATAAGCTCATTTCAGTTAACTAAGGATACAATAAACCAAACAATTCTTCAAGTTTTAATTTTAAAGTCTATCAAAACCAATTATGCATTTTTGTTAGAAATCCAAAACACATTATAATTATTAAATAATTTAGAAATCTACTGGTACCTATGTTTGTTATTATCTTTTGATGTGTTTGAATTG
>JAOQMQ010000005.1:28270720-28281371 GCA_027563845.1 Erythroxylum subrotundum | reverse complement strand
GTCATATGATTAGTTCGGAGTATCTTGGAATCTATTTGTTTAGATAAGATATTATCTATTGATGTATTTGAATTGGTCATATGATTAGTTCGGAGTATCTTGGAATCTATTTGTTTAGATAAGATATTATCTATTGATGTATTTGAATTGGTTTAAATAGTTAGTAGAGAGTATCTTAGAGTCTATTATTATGAGCTAATTGAAAAACCACTTACTTTATTTATGTAATTTTCAAAGTCTTCTTTAACTATAAAAGGAAATGTTAGCTATTGATTTTTTAACGGTCAATAAATTTTTCATTCATCAAAATTTCTTAAAGTTCATAATTTTTTTGTTCTCTTTTGTTTTCTTTTTGTTGCATATTTTTTGTACAATAATATTATGTTATTAGAGTAAGGATGACCATCGTTCTAACTGCAAATTCAATTCAAAACCTATTGGTATTTATAGGCCTAAACTATCAGTTTTAGTAAATTAATATAAGGATTGTATTTGTCTCTCATGATCTATGGGACTTAATAAAGAATGAATACGAAGTTCCAGAAGAATAGGAAGGTATAAGGTTCACAAAAATAAAACAAAATGATTTAAAAGAAAATTAGAAGAAAGATGCCAAGGATCTCTCCTTTATCCAATAGTCTATGGATAATTTTTTTAAATTTTATGTATCTAAAAATAGTAAAGGAGACTTGGGATGGACTTCAAATAGTGAATCAAGGAGAAAATAACTCTAAGTGAAGTTGCATAACTTTTTGTCGAGAGTTTAAGAGATTAAACATGAAGGAATCTAAATCAATTAAAGGATTCTTTTTAAGGAAATTTTAATCATCACTCAAATAAGATCCCTTAGAGAAGATTTGCTAGAATAAAAGATTGTGGAGAGAATACTTTAAAGTTTGTCTAGGAAGTATAATCATATGGTAGCAACCATTAAAGAGAAGGATTTGTATTATTATATCTTTAACGAATTGATGGGTTGACTTAAAGCATATGAGCAAGGATTGAATATACTAACTGAAACTCCAGTTCAACAAGCATTCAAGTTAGAATCCAAGAAATAGAAAGAGGTAAGATGGTGGAGTTAATTGTTATTATAACCATAGTTATGGAAAGTTAGCATATGGCAAAGGAAGAGGACAAGGTCAAGGTTGAGGCTATAGAAGGACTAACCATAAAGATAAATATTGCTTGTACAAAGATGATTTAGGTGCTAGCAAGGCTAGTCAATGCTATTATTGCAAGAAATGTGATCATATTAAGAAGAAATGTTACAAGAAAGTTGATGATCAGTTAAACTTCCATAAGGAAATAATGGTGAAGAGAAGTAATTTCTTAGTTCTTTTGTTACTTATACTAATGCCATATAGGATTTTTGTTATCTTAATAACGAGTGTAGCTATCATTTGACTAGAAATAAATATTTCTTTGTTGCTTTTGATGAATTAATAATAATACAAGTGAGATTAGATGAAAATAACTATGTTTAGGTATGTGGTATAGGGACTATTGCAGTAATGTCAAGTTTTGGAAAGAAGCTCATTTGTAATGTCATATATGATGATGGATTAGCTCAAAATTTTCTTAACATGGTGAAAAGCGGGTATTATGTGGTGTTTGGTACTAATGAATACAAACCTTTTTTGGAAAACAAGTATGAATTTGTTTTGCTCAGTTAAAATGACTAAAAACAAGAAATTTCCTTTTTTTTAAAAATTGAGTATTTATGCATTTACTATATCATCTGATGATTCTATGGTTTGACATCAAGGATTTGGTAATCTTAACCTTGGGGACTTGAATTTGTTGCAAAAAAGGGGAATGGTTTTTGGTTGTCCAATTTTGAAGGGTGATAAGGAATTATATGAAGTACGTTGTCATAGAAAATGTCATCGGGATAAAATTGCTATAGATGAAGAAAAGAGCCCACAAGGCCATTGATCTTAGTTCACAATGGTATATATGAGCCTATGCAAACTTCTTCCTTAAATATAAATAAGTATTTTTTAAAAAATTAAATAAAATTTTCATTGACTATAGTTAAACTATTACAACATTGCAATTTAATCACCTAAAAGGAACTATTTAACTAATTATACAACTTAAAACAAAAAGATCAAGGAGTTACAAGTTCCATCTTCTCTTCATTCCTATTAACAGATTATTGTGTATTGATTTAGCAATAGCAAGAGCTCTGATTTTGTTGATAATGTCCTCTGCCAGAAGCTGTTTGCTCACTTCCTTCTCCTTATAAATTCTTCTGTTTCTTTCTCTCTATAGGTTGTAGATTGTAATAGTGAAAGCTGATTTGTACAATATCCCATCCTTCTTCTATTGTTTGGAAGAACTTATAATCCAGCTTAGTACTGCATTCCATACGTATGAATTGTAAAAGTTTGCTAGCTTATGCATGATTTGACTCCATACAGATTTTTAATATACACAGTATAAGTAGAGATGATTTATGTCCTCTATTATTTATTTACACAATGAGCAAATTGGATCATAATTGCCATACCATCTGTTTTTTATGCTAAGTCGATCTTTGATGGCTAACCAAGTGTTCATTAATGCTTTAAGGCTTAAGTTGTTCTTCCATAGAAGTTTGAACCATGACATATCTTCTCTTTCAACTTAGAGAATTTTGTAGTAGGATTTGTTAGTGAAGGAGCCACCAGAATCTGGTTTTCATATAATCTTGTCCTCTATATAGCTTTGGTTGATTTGGAGAAAGTATTGAATAAGATTATTGAAGCCTCGAAAATTACCTGACCATCTACCTTTATGTAAGCTTGAAGAGACTCTTACATTGAGAGGTACTCTATTCTTTATAAGTACAATCTCTCCCCTCTGAATTAATGGAGTAGAATCTATCCAATTGTCATTCCATAACCAGTTGTTGTCTCCCTTCCCCAATATGTAGAAAATCTATATATAAATCAACTCTCTCAAATATAGCATGTGGTTATTGCCAGCTGCCAGAAATATTGATTTCTAAGGTAGATTTCATGAATCCACTTAATCCATATACAAGTAGTTATGTTAACATAAATTATCCGGATTTTTTTTACAAAGTAGTACGTTTTACATGAGTGAGGCAGAGATTATTCCTAATCCTTCATTTCTTTTTTGGAATTGTAACTTCACTCCACTTAACCTTAGCCTTTTAGTATTGTCAACTGAGCCTAACCATACAAAAAATTTGATGGTTTGAGCCAGGTAATATCATATGGGTGATCTAGTGGAGATTTAAATTGCTGAATATAGAAGCAATCGATGTTACTCAAGCTGCAAGTGATAAAAATCTATTTTGCTAGGCTTTTATTTTTATTTGTATTTCTCCAAGAGAGGAATGCATTCTTCATACTTAAGTTTAGCTTGAGAAATTGGAACACTAAGATACTTAAAAAGTAATAAGAGTAACTCTATGCCTATAATCCTAGAAAATTAGGGGGATTGATCACATCCTTATAGCAGTACATGCTACTCTTCTGACTATTAAATCTCAGCCCTGAAACCACTATGAACATTTGTTTAGTATATCATGTAGAATGTTGACAAAAAATGTATCAGTACTAGATAGGAGAAGAAGATCATCTGCAACATCAAGTGAGTAAGTTTGTAGTCTTTGAATTTGTAATGAAATTGGAACCTTCCATTTCATGCTACTAGCTTGTTGATTATTTTAGACAATCCCTCCATCACTAATGTGAAAATATAAGGTAATAGAGAGTCTCCTTGCCTAATAACCCTTGTACAATTCAAAGGCTTTGTGGGTACTCCATTCACAAGAATGCTGATAGAAGAAGATTGAATGCAAATCATAATCCAATTCTTAAGGGTATCTAGAAATTCTAGAACTTCCAAGCAAGCTTAAATAAAATTCACGATGTCAAAAGCCTTGTAGAAGTCAATTTTCCAAAATCAACTTTTAATGTTTCTCCCTGAGCCATATTCTTTCCTAAGTTCTTATATGAGAATAATATTGTCTTTGATGGATCTTCTAGCTATAAAGCCTATCTGATTTGGGGTAACCACATCCTTCAAGGCCATTTTCAGTTTATTTTGGCCATTTCTTTATAAATGGTATTTCAACACGAAATAGGCTTGTAATCCATAAGTGAGGAAGGGTTAGTCTTCTTAGGAATTAAGTAAATGTAGGTATGATTTACTTCCCTCAACATCTTGCTAGAGGATAGGCATTACTGGATAGCTTGAATGAATAGCCCGCCGGTGATATCCCAGGTCGTAGTAAACCCATCTGGCCTTGGCACCTTTGATGGTTTAAGTTGAACATAACCTCTTTAATGTCATTCTCAAAGAAGGGAGAAATTAGAGAGTTCTTAATATTCTGGTTCAATGCACAATCAAATAATCTCTTTATATCATAAACCTGGGGAGAGTGAGCTATTGTTCCCATCTATTGCACAAAAAAGTTCTTTGGAGAGTTTTAGTAAAGAGGGCTAGTCTAAGTGAGGAACTGCCTAATTGTCTCTAAGCTTCACTATCTTGTTGCTATTTCTCCTAGCTAAAAGAAAGGCATGAAAGAATTTTGTGTTAGAGTCACCATCCTTTAACCACTCCACTCTAGCTTTTTGTTTAAGAATTGAATTGTGCAATATTAATGCCTCCTGGTACTCTTTGATTCTAAGAGCTTCAGTATTCCTCATATGAATGTGATTCGGGTGATTGTAGCAGTCAGTTTGAGCTTCTTGGAGCTTAAGTTTAATGTAACATATTTGCCTAGTATTAGAATTTGTGAATAATTTAAGAACAACTTTCAACGTTTTCAAATTTTGCATCAGTTGAAGGGATTTGAATCCTTCAACATTTTGATTCCATTAAGTTCTTACAAGTTCGAAGAATCCACTTTGCTGTGATAATCTATTAAAAATTTTGAATGGAACACCCTTATAGCTTATGGCAAATTGATTCTGAATGAAGATATAAGAGTGGTCTGATAAGGAAATTTCCCTGAAATGAGCAGAGGATTGAGGATATGTATGTAACCAGGCTTGACTGACCATAGCTTGATCAAGTTTTCTCTTTATCATAAACTTACTTGTTGCTTATTTGACCAAGTAAAGTGTCTCCCATTAAAACTTAAATTTATCAGTTGTAACTTTTGGAGTAAGTTTTCCAATTCCCTCCCTGATATTAAATTGAATGCTTTTCCTTCTTCAGATTCAATCTTTGTAGATGATTTTAAAATCTTTTTACCTATCTTATGTCACTTTGAATTGATTTTCGAGGTGAATTTTCATTAAGTGAGTTTAGAAATTTCTATGACAATCATGGTATTAAGTGAAAAAGAACAAACAATTACACTTCATAACAAAATAGACTAACGAAGTGCTAGAACAAAACCATTGTTTAAGCGACAAGGAGTACGTTGAATGAGAAAATACTTTTGAAAATTTCTTTTAGATAACAGAAGTATGTCAAACATATATGAATTAACTTACCATACATCAAACACCTATATTATTATTTAGGAAAGGTGAGATACGTTTAAAGTGTTGGATGTATTTATTCCTCTATGTTTTTATTCAGTCAGTGTGTATTGAAGTTATGTTAATGCAGTGAATGTGTGTAGTGATGGTAATGAATACTTAGAGATGGGTAATGTGTGTAGAATCGGTTGATTGAAGTTGAATATGGGTTAATAACCTTGTTTTACTACTACCTATAACATGTTCGACTATAGTTCACTTTGAATCTCTAATGTCACTCTCAGATTATACTCCTCTCACTTCTCACTCTTTGTCGAAGTTTTCATCACTCATTAACTATCGTCAGCCCATCACTACTACAGGTCGTTAAAAGTTTATTAAGGGTAAGCTACTGGTTATATGATTTAGATATCAGTCTAGTGTTTTGTTTATATTACATTATTGTTAACACATCTTCTTTCTCCCTACGTCTACTCTTTTTTGTTCAGTCATAACATTGATTGTTTTGATTTGATGGAAATGTTCATTATTACTATGTTTTTTCTTTTAATCCATTTTTTAAGTTACAAGTGTTGTATGAATTTGGGGAGTATAAGAAATTAGAGGAATTTACAAAAGAAACAAAAAGAGAGAGAAAGATAGAATATAAAAGCCATCATCAGTTAATATGGTTGTGCCATACTTATATACACGTAAAACCTCCTTGTTATCAGTTAATATAATTGTACCATCATCAGTTGGGTTTTTTTTGCTTTCATTGTTGGTTTCTAATGCTTTGATGTTGGACAGTTTTTTGAATGTTTTTTGAGTTATTTGTGTTTATTTGGATTATCAATGGTTGAATTTTAGTTTCAATGTGTTAATGTTTGTGAAACAATAACAACAACACCCAATATAAATTTTGCTGACACGCAGGGTCTGGGAAGGTCTAGTACTACGTGGCCTTACCCCTAATTAGTAAAGAGGTTGTTCCCAATGACCCCAGAAGTAAAAGCAAGAAAAAAAGAAAAAGAAAATAGATAAATAGATATAATGATAGTAATAATGATAAAAATAAAAAATAGTTAGTAAATAAAATATGTTTGTGAAAGAAAGCGACAATTTGCGTTATGAAACAATTTGTTTTCCAAGTTAAGTAAGAACTAAGAACTAAAATTTTAAACTTTTTCAAGCCAGAACCGATGTTTTCAAAACTCCATCATGAACATCCTTTACATTCAATCGGAAAAATTGTCTAGTGAGTTGGGGCTAATTGTTAGAACTGAATTGCCTTGCCTTAAGTATGTCAAATAGTTAAAGGAAAACAATTTGCTACAGAATGCTTTGGACAAAGTTTCAGTAAAATTTTAATTTATTTAATTATATGCAATATTGTTTTACTTGTTTAAAGGATTAATTACACTTTTACTTGTTGTTCACAGATGAAGCTCGATATCATTGATATCAACAACCCCTGATGTTTCAAACTATGTCACTTCACTTTTGAAACAACGGACCAAGGATCTTCGTTATCGACTTGATAAATGTTACAAATCTTTTCTTTCGGATGAGGAAGCAAGGATACATCTTCTGGAATGAATGTCTTTAGAAAATTGGAACAATTTTTGTGATTATTGGGCCTCTCTCAACATTCAGGTTCTTTTTCTTTCCCTTCATATTTGCTTCCATTCATCTTGTTACACAATGACTATTTTTTTTCTTTATTTAGGAAAAGTGTGAGAAGGTCAAGGTTAACAGAGGAAAAATGAAAACTTCTTACACCCAAGTCTTCGAATCATTTGTTGTCCTGTGAAATGAATATGTAAATTCTTTATTTACAAGTTATAATTATATCAGTAAATACAATATTATTTATTGTGTTTTGAATTTTTTTCCATAAAACAGAGTCAGAATGAATTACATGGACAAGAGTGTGATAAGATTACGCTGTACAAACTGACTCACTATAAGGAAAGTGAAGGTTGTATGTCTGAAGAAGCGCACAATAATTATGTAAGTATAAAAACTTGTTTAAATTTTAAGTTTATTTATTTATGTAGTACTAACTAATAATATTTGAATTTAATATTATTTTTATATTTTAGAATAAAATTATGTAGTATTAACTAATAATATTTGAATTTAATATTGATTTTTTATATTTTTAGAATAAAATGTAGGAGTTGTTGTAAACATCAATGTTTGAGAAAAATGAGCCAAATGTAGATGATATTTGCAATAAGATATTTGGTATAAGATCCGACTACATCAAAGGTCTTGGGTTTGGGCCTAAGCCAACTGCTTCAGCCTTATCAAAATCATCATATGTTAACCGTCTTTAAGAGGAGAACCAATCACTTAAGGCTCAATTAGAACGTAATAAACAAAAGTTAGAACATACTGAACACAAGTTAGCCAAACTTGAAAAATATGTCAAAAATTTACTTGGCCCGAATTATGCAAGTAATGACGATGAAAATGAGTCCTTTTAAATTGTAATTAACATTTAATGATATTTTAATGTTTATATACAATGCTTCTAATTTTCAATTATTTTATTATATTTTATAATTAATTATAAAAGAAAATTTTAAATATTACATACAATAACATGGATTAAAAACGTCACCAATAATTATAATTAATATGATAAAATATTTAGTAATGATGTGTATAAAAATTTCAAAATGTAGCTAAAAACATTTGGCTATATTTTTAAAATCGTCGCCAATAAATTTTGGCTACGTTTTCAAAAACATTGCTAAATAAATTTAGCTACGTTTCTCAAATTGTTGCTAATAAGTTTTAGCCACGTTTCAATTTTGTCACTAAAAACTATTAGCTACATTCTTGAAAACATTGCTAAAATTTTTTAGCTATGTTCTGGATATTTAGCCACGAAAATGAAACGTAGCAAAAATATATTGGGAACGTTTTCACCGAATCGTTGCCTATCCCTTTTCGTTACGTAAATAGCTCGTAACAAAAAGAAATTAGCGATGATTTGGTAAAAACGTTGCCTATAGTTTTTTCCTATCGAGTTTTCAAGACTATTTTAGCTATGATTGTAAATCATCGGTAATCTGTTTCTAATTATGATTAACAATGCTTTTTGGACTTTTATTGACAAACCATTATGTTGTAGTGATGAGAGCTCAACACTTAGAACAATAATGTACATAACCTAAGAAAAATGATGCATTCATCCAATTTGTCTTATTATGCAAGAAGTTAATTATGAAAGATGAATTGAATAGTAGATAAGTAAATTCAATATAGGTATTGAATACGACTATCATCTATACAATTTTATGAGATAAGGCATATGCTTTAATAAAAGAGTGTTGATACTATATCATATAAATCAAACCAAATGTGCATAGTTGACTAATAAAGATAATATAAGTAATAATGTGGACTTATATTATGTGAGAATCTTTTAATTTTTGTGAACCTTATATTAAAAGAATCTTTTTATTCAGATTCTAATTATAGATAATTGAGTTAATATTCACTATCTTAGAATTTTACTAAAAGATTGGTCATCAATCATTCAATTTAATGAGACATTTTAGAAAAGTGAGTTAGTTTCATTCAAATAGTTGAGAAACAAGGAAGACCATTATAGATCTAAATTTGGCTCAAGATATATTCAAAATGGCCCATCTTCATTATAAAGGTAGGACGAATATGAAAACATATATATCATAATATTGAGACGAAAATTGATGCAAAAATAATCTAGAATATGCATACATACCATTAGATCTCTCAAAATATTTTGATCGCATAAATTATTTGTCAAGTATAAAAGTTAGAAACGTAAAATCTATTAATCTCATCATATGTGAGTGAAAGATGTTGGATTAATCTTAGAATACCCATGATGAGTCTCACGCAATATGTTTTAAATTAAATATCTTAGTATACATCAATCTTTCCTATATATTTCAAAAATTTCCTATGGATTAAATATAAGAAAAATATTTGTTAAAACATGAGAGATAAATGTCTAATCAGAATGGTTTATTAGACTTTTGAAGAGAACAACAATTGAAAATTCCTATAGAAGAAAATAACATTATTTAAAGAAGGGATAACATATCCTGAAGTGCTCAATTTTTTTAGATTTTCCAATGTAATGTCTAAGTTCTTTAAAAATTTCAATTAAATGACCAAACTTTTATAATCTTAATAATTCAGTTCAAAACGTTAGTTTTAATAGTATTTTGTTGATTTATCTAACGAAATCTTATTTGTTTATGACATGTAAGCATCCACATGAAAAATTAATTACAAAACTAATCATTTAAATGGACTAAAACACCCAACCTATAACCTATTTCCTACATTAGATTGAGTGTTTTAGTCTACGTGAATGATTAGTTGGTAGTTACTTTTTTACGTGGACACTTAAATGTCACGGACAAAAAAGATTCTATTAGCCAAATTAAAAAAATACTAAAGAGAACTAATAGTTTGAACTGAGTTGTTAAAGTTATAAAAAGTTGGTCACTTAATTGAAATTTTAAAATCTTGAATACTGAATTGAAAAAATCTGAAAAAGTTGGGTACTTTAAAATCTATGATTCCTTTAAAGAAAGAAAGATACAAGGAGGTTCTTTTAGGAAAACAAATAATTGAAAACAAATAAAAGAATTATCACAAAATAGATTTTTAATTTGTAACTTACATGTAGGTATTTTTTAAATATTTTTTCAATAAGTGATATATATCTATTTTAGTAATATAATTTATGTTTAAAAATATAATTTTATACATAAATTAGCTTTCACACTTCACTTTATTTTCTATTATTATTAATTCCTATCAGAATTGTTCAACATTTTCTTGATCCAAGTCTATCATATCGTTGAACCTACTTAGTTCTTCACGAACTCCACTTCCAACAACATAGATTGTTTTTTTTAATTCCTTTCTAAAGCCAAAATGGAGTTAAAATATGAAGTCCAAAACATTGTGGGTTGGTTAATTAATTTCATTGGAAAAAAAATTAGAAAAGAGGAAATTTACAATTCAGTTTCGACTTCTTTTTTATTGGCTTTTCCACACTAATGTCCACATTATCACAATCCTACGAATGGGTAAACTAATCTAAATTATAACTTTTATTAATTTGATGGTGCACTTATGTTTATATATATATATATATATATATATATATATATATATATATGTTTAATAAGAAAAAATGGGCAATA
>JAOQMQ010000005.1:28258773-28270620 GCA_027563845.1 Erythroxylum subrotundum | reverse complement strand
ATATATATATATATATATATATATATATGTTTAATAAGAAAAAAAGGGCAATAGTTGGTTTAATTGTTTTTCTATTTATTTAACAGTAGTGATATTTAGAAGGAATAAACCTATAACTATTATTGATTGCCAATATATGCTTATTATCAAATTAATTGTATGGTCCTACTAACATTCTAAGAACTAAATAGTCAATTGTTTTATGCAAATAGTAATTTCATTTACTTGATTTCTTGTTTCATGATTCAATCAACAAGATTAAGTCTAAGTGTCAAACTCATTTTGCCCAGTTGTTTAATTAAAAATTGTTTATGTCAACTATTCTTCAATTATATGGGTGATTTGCTTGTAACAGATTAAGATACAATATTATGTACCTTAGTCATATTGATCAAAACTAAACTCAAATTTTCCTAATTATTTGGTTGACCTTTTTTTCTTGTTAATTTATTTATTCATAACAGGCCTCTTTCTTACTATAGAGACCGTTATAATTAAGGGTTCTTTTATTTCTCTCCTTAGTTAGCTTTCAATTATGTTGTTCATCATATTCAACATTCATACTGATCAAAATTATATTTTTTAAAAATAGTTTTCATATAAGAAAAAATTGATTAATACAATCCGTTTACATTTTAAAAGTTGGTTCATTATTGTGTTTTTGACAATTTTTTTCTTTGTTTATTTATAGGTTGCTTAGTGATTAAGTTTAATATAGATAAGAACCCTATACATTTAGTAATACAAGAACGAATAGTAATGACACCGATTGCAAATCAAGAAAGTGGAGAAGTACGAAAATTGAAGTTATTTCGGTTATCGTTGAAGCATTTGTACTTGCTATTAATTTTTAATTTGAGTGAAATTGAATTCAACATTCACCATCTAAACATATATATAGAGACATAGAAAGTGAAAGGACACATTCCTAGCTATCATTGCACTGTAAAATTTATTTTCTATAATAGCTTTGATTGTAATGAATGGTTTTAAGCATATGATCCAAGCTCAAGCAATAAAATTAAATACTAATGTTAGTTATAATCTTAAAAATTTAGGTGTTCTTATTTTATGATTTAAGTTTTTATTAATTAATGTGAGAAATTAAAAGAACTAACTAATAGAATTGAAAGTAAGTTTTAGGGTCAATATTTCATCTTTATATATAAACAAATTAAATATCATCAATAATGTTGTAGTATTAAGAACATATCCATAAATAGACTCTCTCTTTACACTTTTTTCCTCTGACCTCTCTCTAAGCCTTTTACCTTTCTGCCCCTCTTTTCTTCCCCCTTTTTTCGAAAGTCAACTCCCGCCTTACCTTTTGGCTACTGTTCATCTTCTTTCTCCTAACCTCCTCTACCTTGCATAGGCCTGTTAAGGCCTGGCAAACGAATGCAAATGGAGATCCTCCACCTCCACTGGACTCGACTGTTTTCCTTGACTTATTTGAATTTGTCAAAGCCAAGCAAGCAACTCCATCTAAGAATGTGGTCACAGTCAAAGCTAATGGACCTAGATATCCTTCACCACTTAAAGCGGTGCGGAAGCACAAACTGAACACTCAGCACAATAAAAGTAAGCTTAAACACTTCTCTATTGTTATGAAGGATGGGTTTTATCTCCTCCCAAAGAATTGTTGCAAGCTGGAGCTTCCATTTGGTCTTCATCAATGGTTGGCTATTTCTGGAGCAAGCGTCCAGCCTTTCCCTTGGTAAAAATGTGGGCTGAAGCTCAATGGAGTAAGAAAGGCTTGGAAAAGATAATGCTTATGGAAGATGGAAATATCTTATTTAAGTTCTATTCAAATCAACACTTGATGGAAATTATGGAATCTGGTCCTTGGTACGTTAGAGGCCAACCCTTGTTTTTGCAAAAATGGCAATCAAGTCTGGACTGTGACAAAGGTAGTATTGAGGCCTTCCCTATCTGGGTTCAATTTCATAGTATTCCTTTAGAATTCTGGAGACGAAGGTAGTATTGAGGCCTTCCCTATCTGGGTTCAATTTCATAATATTCCTTTAGAAATGTGGACACTTGAAGGACTAAGCTAGTTAGCTAGTTCCTTGGGAAAGTCACTTTTTATGGACTCCCAAACTACCAATATAGAGAGGATATGTTAAGCCAAAATCTACATCAAGGTTAATATAAATGTTGATTTATCTGATAAACTTCTTATACTTAAGTTAGATAAATTTAGGGAGTTACAACATGTGGAATCCCTCTAACTTATCCTTGGAAACCTTATCCTACTAGCAAACAGTGGATAGCCACTGTTAAAACTTTCAAAACTAGTTAGTCTAAGGAACTCCTTGCTACAAAACCTACTCCACTTGAGCTATTTTAGAATGATATGTCACTCTATAGGGCATAAAAGGGGAAGGATACTACTGAGTTAGGTGAACAACCATTAGCTTCCCTAAAGCCAATAAAACATCTGATCTCTCAGTAAAATAACCAGTGGCCGAAGCAAGCTGCAAAATAGAAAAAAAAAACACAATTCAAATCAGTTTGACATTTCTCCTACCCGTAAAGAGCCTACAAATGAGTAACTCCTAGAAATTCTACGAGTCTCTACCCCTCTGATCCTTCAAACATTCTTCTAGATGCAACTTCTAACTATAGCCTTGAATAAACTAATTCTCTTGAATTGATGGAGTAATATGCTAACCTAGCTGATCAGGGAGGGTCAATTGCTTTTGCGTCCACTATTAGCTCCAAAAGAAGATCAACTAGAAGGAAGAATAAGATTAATCCTCGATGGGATTCCCCTCCTTGATGATATTTATCTAAAATGTTAGAGGGTTTAATGACCCTCACAGACAAGCTATTGTCAAAGATCTAATTTTGGCAAAAAAGACCTTGTATAATCGGACTATTAGAAACCAAAATCAGAGCTCCACAATTTTTAAAGGTCTCCAAATTTTTGGGTGATTATTGGTCTATTTTTACTAATATATCTACTCATTACAATGGTATAATTCTTTACTTTTACCATACTACAAAAATCTCAGTTCAGGTGTAAGGAGAAAGTGCTCAACATCTGCATTTATCATGCCTCCTCTACAGATATAATACAAGATTTGCAGTCTCCATCCTTTATGCTTTTAACTTCTAATTCCAACAGGGCTCTACTATGGAACTCTCTACAACACTTAGAGCCTAATACCTCAGATCCTTAGTTAGTTATTGGAGATTTCAACTTTATCAAAACTATCTTAGAATCAGAGGTTGGTCGGTGGTTCCAATCCATCTCCGGTAGGGAACTTGAATCTTTTCTACACAAGGTTAACTTAACAAATCTTAGATTTAATGGTCGTTTCCTTACCTAGACTAACAAACAACAAAGTCCTTATTTGATTAAACGAAAATTGGAAAGAGCAATGGTTAATCCGACTTGGTTGTCTACTTTCCCTCAGTCCTTTGCTCACTTTGGTGATAATCTTTTATCTGATCACTCCTACATCTTGATCCAAAATCTGATCCCTTCTGTCCCCAGAGGAGTCCCATTCAAAATTTTCAACAGTCTTACCAAACAAGTGGGCTTCTTGGGTCTAGTTAGGGACTACTGGCACATCCATATTGAGGGTTATAAATCTTATAAGCTAATGTAGAAGTTGCGAAGAGTAAAAACAACTTTTAAGACCTTCTCCTCTAATAATATCATCTATGTACAAGATTGCAAAATCAGGATGCAAAGGGCTTAGGAGGACTGCCACCAACACCCTCATAACTCCTAGCTGAGGAATATTGAAATTCAGAGGATCATGGAATATCAACAAGCTCTCCAATTGCACTAATCAATACTTCAGCAGAAGGCTAGGATTGTATGGTTGAAAGAAGGTGATGAAAACTCTAAATTTTTCCACGCTTCTTTACTTACAAGGAGAAATACCAACATAATTGTGCAACTTCTTGATGAGCAAGGCGTCTTTCATTCAACCCAACCTGCCCTCCTAAATATCACTAAAGACTTCTTTGATCAATTGATGGGTATCTCATATCAGTCTAGACAACCCTTTGATATGAAAAGATTCTTCAATAACCCTCTTACTTAAGACAAGAAGGACCTATTAACGACCACTTTTTCATATACTGACATCAAGAAGTCCTCTTCTCTCTGAGTTCCTCAAAGGCTCCTAGGCCAGATGGGGCTTTACCGCTCACTGCTTCCAACAAAATTGGAATGGTACTGGTGAACTTTTCACAGAAACTATTCTAGAAACCTTTTCTTCTTGATAAATGCTGAGAGAGATCAACCATACCTTTGTTTGCCTTGTTCTTAAAAATTTAAATCCCTCTTCTTTGACTAATTATCGACTTATATCTTATTTCAATACCCTTTACAAGGTTAAAGATTGAAACAAGTTTTATAGGAGACAATCTGCCCAACTCAAGGGCCTTTCATTGAAGGCAGAACAATTGGTGATAACATTCTACTCATGCAATAACTCCTTAAGGACTACCAGAATGGAAAGAACCTGAAAATTTGCACTTGGAAAATCAATTTTTATAAAACAATTGACACGATCAGCCTGGCAACTCATTGAAGTGTGCCTTGATGCTCTGAACTTCCCTCTGCAATTTAAGAATTTGATTATGATATGCCTTCAGACCTTATTAATAAGTATTCTTGTCAATGGTGTCCCCACCAAACCTTTGTGATGTGCCTGAGGGATCAGACAAGAGGATGCCCCCTCCCCCTATATCTTCACGCAGGTTATGGAAGGACTGTTAAGAATGCTCGACAAGCTCGCACTTTGTAATGGAAGATACTGTTATCACCATAAATGTAGATCCCTCAAACTCGCACACTTAATGTTCGCTGATGATCTATTGCTACTACCCAGGTCTGATCTTTTCTTTATCCACATCCTTAAGGATATTTTAAGCCAATTCTCTAGCTGATTTGGCTTGCAAATCAACACTCAAAAAAGTTGTTTTTAATGCTCTTCAGATGTTAACAATTTTTCTGAGCTAACGCGATCCCTAGGCTTGGCACTTCATACTCCTCCATTCAAATACTTGGGTGTTCCCATATCTTATACAAAGCTCACCTACAGAGACTACTTTCCCCTTCTAGAGAATTACCGATCCAAAATTCTTGCATGGCAAAACTGATATCTCTCTATGGCTGTTAGGGTCACTCTTATACTTCTATTCTTAACAATCTGCACATTCATTGGATCAACCACTTGATACTTCGAAGAAGAGTGATCAAGGAGCTAGAACGAACTATAAAAGACTTTCTCTGGTTTGGTTTTATGGACAATGCTAAGAAAGCTAAATTGAAATGGGAGGAGGTGACAATTCCAAAAGCGCACGGGGGGTTAGGCATAATCTCTACCAATCTTATGTAGAAAGTTCTTCTTTATAAAATAATCTGGAGGCTCTATACTGACAAAAATGCCATATGAATTAAGTGGATCCACTAAGCTTACTTGCACTCTCACAATTTCTAGCAACTCCTGGAGCTTAAGGAATGTTTCTGGGTTTTCAATTAAATGCTAAAGATCAGAGACCTCATTTACCCTTTTATCCTTCATAAACTGGGCAATGGACATAAGATTTCTATATGGTTTGATAACTGGACAGAGTTCAATCCTCCAATCCAGCGAGATGACTTAGAACATCTCAGAAGAAGGATCCTTCTCAACGCTAAAGTTTTTTTGCTCATTTCAAAGGAACAATGGACAGGTAACTTTAGAGGCTTCAATCATCCCTATCAATACTTCCCGAGCATGACTAACACTAGCCATGTGGATAAAATTGTCTAGAAACCTCATCCTAGAGGACTTTTTACAAACAAATCTTGTTATCGCAGCCTTCAAGCTGAATCACACACAGTTTCTTAGTCCAAGGTTCTTTAAAAGGAAAGCCTTAGCCCACATGCCTCTGTGATCACTTGACTCGTAATTAAAAACCAGTTAAGCCCCAAAGATAGATGGTATGAGAATTTTGATCTTATTTGTGACTTGTAAAAAACACATGCAAAAGATAAGAACCACCTATTCTTCACATGTATATACTCTAAATCTATACGGACTCAACTGCTTCATCATTTGGGTGATTTCTACAACTCCTACGACTACTCTACTATGCTAAATTGGCTCGTTAGTGTTTCTAAATGACAGAAGCAGGACCCCTCACTAATTTCAACAGCTTTTACCCTCACCATTTACATCTGAAGGGAGAGGAATCGAACGTTATACAGATGGGAACACACTTGTAAATACCAACTTGTAGTGAATATCACCAATGAGATCAGAGCTCTCGTAATAACAAAAGATGCAGTTCTGAACTTGTCCAACAAAATGAAATCTAGTTGGAATTTATAGCTAACTTGCCTTGGTTCTTTTGCCATAATTTTTGTGTATTGCCATTGTAATGTAGTTTTTTTGACTACCTAGTGGTGACCTCATTGTAATAGTGTATATAGTTTCACTACAATTAATGATATTTCCTTTCAAATTTTTTTTAAAAAAGTAGTATTAATTGTTACAACGGATAAAATTCTTAATGACTTGAAACAAAAATTGTTATGTTGATTATCTTTTACCAAATTAAGAAGAATCAATAAAAATTAATAACTTTTTTTCCTAATTCAAAATATTAACATGTACAAATGGTAATTGAATTATTTTAATAGAGCTCTTTAAAAAATTTTATTTACTATAATTTATTCTTCAATTATTTATTTATGGACTTAAATATATTGTGCAAGATTTCAAATAACACTAAATGGCTGCTTCAGTCCACCACCTGGTAAGTCACCTGGTAAGTCTTTGGGGTAAATCATCGCTTCTCGGTTTCGCTCCAAAATTTAATTTCTTATGTAAATTAAAATCTTATCAAAATTATGTATAACTTAAAAGGGCATTAATTACTATTGAGAAAAACAATATCTTATAAGACAACAAAACAAACTGACTATGCATGCAACTCCTGCTATATATGGCCATAACAATCATTCATTAATCTTTGCTTCGACCTTCTTAGACAAGACATCAAATAAGTAAAATGCAGCTTCATGAACCATGCAATTTATTCAAAGAACAAAACATGAAAACACTAGATTTGCTCTGCAACATGCAACTTCTCCTAGAAAACAACACTTGCTAATATTTACCAATTTATCAAGAAACATTACTGCGGTTCAAAGCCTGAGTAGCATCAAGTTGTCGTCCTGCATCACTGCCACTCCCAAACAAGTCTAATGCGGGTGGTCCTTGCTGCCTGCTACCACTTCCGCCGGAGCTATCTTTGCCAATCTGGCTGGTGGAGGCAGCTGGGTCGCTGTCCCGGCAAGATTGATTGCGTCGCCCCCGTCTGGCCCTGCAGAACTGATATTGCTAATATTTCCTCCTCCATGGTAAGGTGCTCCTATTCCAATAATGTTAGAATTGCCAGCAGCAGCACTAACGACTGGAATGTTTCCGTCAAACAAACTTGGCCCTAGGAAACCGATATTGCTGCTGCTGCCTCCGGCAAAGCCATGAGGTGTTCCTCCTAGACCAGTAATGTTAGGGACAACATAGTACCTCAGGCCACGATCAAGTCCACAGCCATAGCTACTACCTCCAACTTCATATGTCCTGCAGAACTCCATGCCACTTCCGCCAGTAGCGGCTATCTCCAATGGGTTAGGGCTTTCTACAGCCACATGCTGACCCATTAGCATATCGGAAACTTCTTGATGTCGTAAGCGCACAATTCTAGCCCTTATTTCCTGGAGTTTTTGTTCTACCAACTTGGAAGCAGTTATTTGATCAACTAACTCCAAACCTTCAATGCCATTGACGTGAATTTGATGCATTAAATAATCAATCTCCATGGCATAGTTGGTTTCTTGGAGTTTCAGGGACTTCTCACACATCTTTTGAACTCTCCCCCTGAGGTAGCTTTCCTGATTCTCCATTTTCTTGCTACGCTCTATTTCAGGGATGCTCTGGTACTCGTTCAGTAGTTGTCGCACATCATCGTTCGATGGCCACAATTTAGGTTCATTATCACGCGGGCTGAATATGATAAGTAGCGCCCTGACATCACAAAGAGTACTTAATTCACTAACCATTTTCACTAAGCTACTTCTTCTTTTCTTAAAACTACTATTCCTGGCACGATCATTAACAATCCGGGAAATTTGTATCCTCCTTTTCACCATGACTTTAGCTTCTGTAGTGTCTTTATTTTTTCCTTGTTCTTTGATATATACGGTTTGTTTAAGGGAGACAAATTTAGAATGTATTAATTTCACTTGGTTGAAAATAGAAAGCAAGCTGGGGAGAGTTTGCGGGTATTCTCAATTCCAAAATTAGCTTAGTTAATTCGTGAAGACTTATAAATGTTGTCTCATCTTGGTAAGAAAATCCATCTTCGCAATTAATTTCTTGGTTATGTATGATAAATTCAGTCTTTATTATCCAATATTAGTTTAGGATTAGTACTACTAAAGATATATATCCCATTATTAGCATAAATATGTTATTACGATATATAATTATTATGAAAAAAATGAAATAATGACTTTGGACTATAAAATGGCATAATAAACATTCTCTTAATGGTGTTTGGGTTTTTTTTTTTTTTCTATATTTAGAATAATTAAAAGAAATTTAAAATATTTATCGGATCGGTACTAAAATTTTATAATTCATGAAAAATAAAATTTTTATATTTAAAAGTTGCAACTCATTATGTAAGTTAATATATGTATTAACGTGTTAGATGATAGGTGCTTCATAAGAATGTGCAAAAATTAGTTACATTTAATTTGTATTTAATCAAATTATTAACTTTTAATTTTATTTAAATTTAAATTTTTTTGACAAAGATTTATATATTTATTTAAATATTTAAATAAAAAATCATTATTGGTCATATGATTATTTAGTTCCATCACTCATAAATGTAGCTAGATATCAAGTTTAACTGAATAATAAGAGGGGCTTAACTGCAGCACTTTAACATAAGAAATATACCGTGCATAGGCCATGATCAAAACTCTCATCGTTGAAGCTGTGGAAGATTTTGAATTACTGGGCTCCATCAACTGACTGATTTGTTATTTTTCATAAATTGGAAATGACAATCAGAAAAGCTCTACTGTTGCTTGTGCAAGAGGCTTCTCAAATGAATGGAACTCTGTGAGCATTGCGGATCCAAGGGTTTACAGCAGCAGATGGCATGGTAGTTGATGAGATACGAATTGGTCTCGGTCGTCTAAGAATGTGAAGTATTGATGAATAAACAAGATTGGCATTCGCTATATTCTGGTAGACTATGTTGGCTTTTACTTAACTAATACTGTATGTTTTGGAGTTTCTAGGTAGGATTAAAGTGAGTTCAAAAGAGCTGTGTTTTTCGAGTCTAGATCCTATGTTTATTATTATGGTTTTTTATTGTGTCCAATAAATCTTAGCCATTTATTTTAATGAGTCCTGTGTAAGTTTCACTTAAGTCCCGCAAAATAAATGACTAACATTTCATAAGACAAAATAAAATAAAGTAATATTAGATAGAGTATCTTGTCTCGTATTTTTTCGTGATAATTTAGCTGTCAAAACTCACAAGTTCTACTTGACTAGGTGGCTATAAATATCATCAGAAGTCATACGTGACTAGCTCCAGCCACGTACTATCTCATCCCTATTTATGTCATCGCAAAATTTAAAATTGCATGCTGCACATCCTTCCACGACAATGTTGTTTACCTTTCATGAAACTGATTATATTATAATGTCACAAAATTAGGCTAGCATCCAATTACGCACATAGTGAAATAACAATAAAATTTTATTTAATATTTTGAATTTAAAATTATTTAAATTTTATAATATAATTAATACATTAATATAATTAAAAAAACTTGAGACATAAATTTATATTGTATTGTGTAACTTAATTCTTTTTTATTATTTCTCTCCAATTGTTCTTGAAATTAATTTATCAAAATCACTATAGTCACCCATATTTTTGGCCTCTAATTATATCCACATAAATGAGTTAAAAGCACTCTATAAGTAGTGTACATATGCTAGATAAGAAGTACTAAATTCTTTAGGCCCAGTGCCTATTGATTATAGAGTTTGGAACTTACAACAATTTAATTGAAATATAATTCTAATTTCAATTAAATTTTAATTAGAGTTACAATTAATTCTAATTAAATATTAATTGATCTTAAATAAGATCCAATATTTTATATTGATTGTTTACTTATTAAATATCTTATATTTAATCCTAAAGTTTTTCAAGCTTCACATTCAAACTTGAATAAATGACCTTTTTTCTCATCAATTGTTATTTGTGTATGACTCATTATGATCTTAAATATGTTACCAATTGATATAAATTATAATCCTAAATCATAATCATAATTATATAAATTAACCTCTTTTGATTTATCTTTTATTCTCTTATTAAATTATTTATATTATAGTTTGAGATTTGAGTCTAATAATGTATCATGACCATTCAAATATTATGAATGTCAATATTGTTTTACTTAATCTTTTCATATATAGTTTTTCACATAATTTAATCATTTTATCACACAATAGTTTGAGTAAATATAGAACATGAAATTAATGTTTACTCTATTTAAGTTTAATTGTATTGGTTCTTTACTATTGATATTTGAAATTAATATTTACACTGTTTAAGTTTAATTACGTTGGTTCTTTAGTACTATTGGTATTTGATTTTATTAGTGATACCTGAAATTATTTTGAAAGTTTCATTATACCTTGGTTAAGGATTTTTCGGATTAATACTAATTGAAAACAACGGAATAGCCTTCCTAATCTCTTAAAGGTGATGAACTACTGGGTTGTTTGTTTATGTTTTTTTTTTCGTTTTTTGTTGTCGTTTTTGTAAAAAAAAAACAGGTAAGTAAAACGTGTTTGGCTTATTCTGTTGTGATTTTTTGTTTCTGAAAATAAAAAAACCATAACGGTTTAACAGAAACTAGAAAACATCGTTTCTCTTAATTTTGACAATATGTTTTCTTTGACAGAAAACCAACATATTCCTACTTTCTATCTCGATTAATAATAATAATAATAATAATAAAAGTACAAGATTTATAATAATTAATAATTAATAATAATAATAAGATAATTAATTTGATATAATAAAATTAATATTATTGATAATATTAAAAATAGTAAGTAGAAAATTTATAACAATAATTAATAATAATAAAAATAAATAATAAATAATAATAATATAAAAAATAGAACATATTTTTGTTTTCAATTTTTTATTAGAAATCTCAACTAAGCAGATTTTTATTTTTAATTTTTATATTGCAAATCGAGCTCAAGAAGCATTAAAGCAATGTCAGGATAATCTCTATGATTGTTCTAATGACAGTACGCTTAAGATCAAGGAGAAACAAGCCTCGGTCAATTACGTGAGGGAACTAAAAGCTCTCTCCTTCCTTCTTACGCAAAAATCAAGAGTGTTATAGTTGAAAGAAGGGATTCAAACTCCAAGTTCTTTCATAGATCATTGTTTGCTACGAGGAATCGTAACATAATCTCTAAGTTATACAATGAAGAGGGGAACCTTGTCACTAGTAAGAATGAGCTTAAATTCCTTGCCAAAGAATACTTTAATAAGGGATCATTTGGGTTTGCTTCTGATTTTCTATTATTATTTTTGTTTTAATTTTATTTTCTGTTTTTAGTTTATATGTTTTAAATAGAAATAAAATTTTGTTTAATTGTTAATATAAATGTAGTTATACTTTCGTTACTGATAATAATTATATAATAGATAAAATTTAAAAAAATTATGTTTTATAAGTAAAAATTAAATATTTTATTAAAATAAATAATT
>JAOQMQ010000005.1:28233233-28248346 GCA_027563845.1 Erythroxylum subrotundum | reverse complement strand
TTAATAATAAATATTTTCATTACAAAACTGTAACTGAAGAAAATAAAGTTACATGTAAATACACTTGCTTTCTAGGGCACTATATTTACATAACTCCAACACAACCATCTATTGTTTTACCGAATAGTTTCAATATTGTTCCATTGCAAGAACCAGCACATTCAGAATCCGCTGAGAAAAGTGATCGTCATGGCTCATGTGTTCGTGCAGACGCACAATAGATTTTATAATTTCCAGAGTCATCTCATACAGAATCTCAGTTAGCAGAAAACAACAGTTCTCCAGTTGAAAGACAGTTGCCACAGCAGCCTCTTATCCATGATGTTGTACATAGACACTCAACCAGACTAAGCAGGCCACCAACCTGGTTATTTGATTTTGTTGTTAATCAGATTCACGTTGATGCTTCCGCAGATGTTTTTAAATACACAGATGCTCATTCAGCCTCTCTTGCTAACATTACGAAGATTCATGAACCAAGAACCTACCACGAGGCAAAGGCAGATCCAAATTGGATCAAAACAATACAGGAGGAGTTGGAAGCTTTAGAGAAGAACCAGACTTGGGAGCTGGTTTCACTACCAAAAGGAAAGAAAGCAATCACGTCTAAATGGGTGTTTAGGGTTAAATATGCTCCCGATGGATCAGGCTCTCGCTATAAGGCCATGCTAGTAGCTCGGGGATATGATCAAGAATTTGGAATTGATTATCATGATAGTTTTTCTCCTGTTACTAAGGTAGTCACAGTCAGGGTGTTTTTAGCAATTGTGGCGGCAAAATGTTGGCCATTACATCAGATTGATATCAACAATGCTTATTTGCATAGGTCAATTGATGAAGAGATTTACATGCTTCCTCCAGACGGTTACACTAAAGCTCATAAGGATCAAGTTTGTAAGCTATCAAAATCCTTATACGGTCTGAAGCAACCAGGAAGACAATGGAATAAAGTTTTTACTGATAAGCTACTGCAGATGGGATTTGTAAAATCCATACATGATTACTGCCTCTTCACCAAAAATACATCAACAGATTTTCTAGCTCTTATAGTATATGTTGATGATATTCTCATCACAGGAACTTCTGTTCAGCTCATCCAGAATGTGAAACAACTGTTGGATGATTGTTTCACTATCAAAGACATGGGAGAGGCCATGTTTTTTTTTGGAATTGAATTAGCTAGATCACAAAGGGATGTTAATTTCACAAACAAAATACATTTAGGATTTGGTGCAAATTACAGGATTATTACATACACAACCTGTGACTAATCCATTCCCTTTAGGGGTTCAATTGACTACTGATTCTGAATTTTATGCCAACCTTGATAGTTATCGAAGTTTGGTGGGAAAGTTACTATATCTAGGTTTTACGAGGCCTAATATATCTTTCGTGACTCAACAGTTAAGCCAGTATAAGGGTGCTCCCACAAAACTTCAGATGGATACAGCCTTGCATGTTGTTAAGTATTTGAAGGGTACTAATACTATGGGACTGTTCTACGCAGCTGATAACATATTTGATTTATAAGCATATTGTGACTCCGACTGGGGGAGATGCAAAATTACTCGATGTTCGGTGACGGGATACTGCGTTTTTCTTAGAACCTCATTGATTTCATGAAAATAAAAAAAGCAAAATACTATCAGCAAAAGCTCAGCAGAGGCTGAATACCGTGCGATGGCTACAACGTCTTGTGAACTAAAATGGTTGACATATCTTCTTGGCGAGTTCAAGATCATACAACTCTACCTATACCCTTGTTCTATGATAACTAAGCTGCTATTCACATTGCACCCAATACGGTTTTCCACGAATGTATGAAATATGTTGATATCGACTGTCACATATTGTCAGGGAGTATTTGGTTTCAGGTTTTATTAGCACACCTTATATTTCTTCTGCTAGTCAGATTGCTGATCTACTTACCAAGCTGTTAACTTCCACACAGATGCATTCAACGTTAGCCAAGATGAAGTTATTTCAATGTACTTCATCTTGAGGAGGAGGTGTTGGCTTCATGCATACATGCAGAAGAAAATGGAAGGAAGACGTCAAGGGGATACTATAATCAGTTACAAGTTGTTAGAAAAGTTGTTTTCTGATGTAACAAACTAGTTTTAAAAATACTTTCCCGCTTAGTTTATTTTCAGTAGCTACATATACGAACAATTTGTATTGTTTCAGTACATGAAATAAAATACATTCTCGATATATTTCTCTCTTTTTTCTTCAATCATTCACACATTTATGTACGTCTTATATAACTGTATGGATGAGATTTAATATCTGGTCCCTTCATTCGGTTGGTATTGATCTTGTTGATAGTGACAATAATAGTAATCGCCGAAAAATCTTTAACTCGGTGAAGTAACGGGTAAGTATCATTTGGCCCCATTGAAAATTAAAATCTTTTGTTCCATATATCCTTCATATATTTAAAATGGAGTGACATTTGTAGAACTAAACAGGAAGGAGGTTTACGGATTAAACACTTGACAACTTGGAATTATGTTCTTTTAGGTAAACGTATTTGGTTTTTGTTTGATGATAAGGAAGCTCTTTGGGTTAAATGGTTCCATACCAATATACTGAGAAGGGAAAATTTCTGGTGTGCCCATCCTACCAATACTAGTTCTTGGAGTTGGAGGAAAATCTTATTAGTGAGGGATAAATTACGGGACCAATTCAGATTTAGGATAGGGAATGGGATTTCTACTTTGTTGTGGCAGGATCCATAGCATCCTCTAGGAATACTGAAGGACTTTTCTACTCCGAGAGAGATCAACAGATCGAATCTCCCAATGACAGCAAGAGTTTCAGAACTTATCAGCAATGATGAGTGGAGATGGCAAGAGGCTTCCATAGAGTTCATTAACAACCTTGAGCCCCTCGAGTATACCCCAAATAGTTCCATATCGGACAGATTGGAATGGTTAGCTCACCCTTCAAAAAGGTACACTAATAGGTCAGCCTTTAATTTCCTGAAACCACCTATTCCAAATATTCCTTGGTTTAAGCTGGTTTGGTCCAAAGCAAATAGCCCTCGGTGTTCCTTTATATTGTGACTAGCTTTCCTACATAAATTACAAACCCGAGACAAACTGCTCTATCTCCAAACCCCTAATCATTACTCCTTGTGTTTCTCAGCAAATGAGACTATTGATCACCTTTTTTTTGAATGCTCCTATTCTAAAACCGTTTGGGACCTTTGTCTAATCCATTTCCATATTCTTATCCCTAATCCTACAACTCTGCAAGCCATTCTCAATTGGTTTAACCAAAATTTCAGAACCCTGGACAATAACCTTTTTCCAATTCTCCTCTCCACAATTGTCTACATTCTGTGGTTTGAGAGGAATACCCGTACATTCAAAGATGAAGCTAAGGATGTGGGGACTTTGGCTTCCAAAGTAATCTTTCAAGTTATGGAACATCTCAACTCAAATACTGCGAGGAGGTAATCCTAGTAGTTATGTTCACTTACATTTTATTGTAAAGTTTGCAATTTCAGGTCTACGACACTTGGTCTTTCCAGCAGAAATGGGAAGAGATATAGGACCATTACAGAGTGGCATTAGGTTCCTCTCTGTTCAGCAAGTCCTGAAGACTGGTGGGGACTCGTCAAATACAAACCCTAGCAGTAGAATTTTCAAGATCCGCTAACAGCACAACCGGAAAGAGATGGCAAGTGGGCAGTTCACTAAGATTTCCTAAGATTATCAATCTTCTTTCTTCGGTGGGCTTTGTTGTTTGAATGAGCACCCTTTTGTTTGCTTTTACAGCTGTATCTTATGTCTAATTCGCTAGTACCTTTAGGCTTTGTTATAATGTTTATCTAGTGTTCATTGGTGTTCTGTAAAGTATGGAGGTTAGTTGTGAGCTGGCATTTGGTTTCACGGGCTTTCCTTTTGGTAGCTTGAGGTTCCTGTTTTAGAATCTCTAGTTTGTACATAACAATTTTCATTTATTTATATTAAGTATCTCTGAATTACCAAAAAAAAAAACAATCAAAGAGATAATGATAGTATTAATTAAATTTAAATAAAATCGAATAGCTGATGTCATGTCGGCCCAGCGTCCGCATATGAATATCCTCGTCTAATTTGGTTCAATAAAATGAAAATGGTCCTCTGAGCCCAATTTTAGAAGTAGCCCTAGGCTAAAACAGTTTAGGTTCCGCACTCTCTCTCTTTGCAGTCTCCCTCTCTTTGGCCGTCAAACCACGCTATTTCTGCTTCTGCTGTTTGCACCGGTTAGTCTCTTTGTTCTCAATTTCACTTCCTCACAGTATTTTCCTTTATGGATAACTGTTTCAATTACGGTTTCTGCATGTTTTAGATCTAATCAAGTCCTTGATTTTTTTCTGCTCTTTTTTTTTTTTTTTACGCATAGATGTTTCTCTGGGTCTTTGGTTTTTATCTTTCTCTGAAAAGTGTTGATCATCTGCCTATTTTGGCCTATTGTAAGTTATTTTCTCAGGTGTTATATCTATAATCACATTGTTCCCTATAGGGCTAGTGTTGATTCTTTTTTTTTTCCCCTGAATTTCGATTCGATGGTTTACCATCTACGAAAATTTCTCTTTAGAATGGTTTGTTATTCTGTGCGTGTTGATTTTCTTTATTTTGGTTCGACTCTTGTTTTTGTTATATGTTGGCTGCTCTAGGTATATGTGACCTCCCGCACCCTTTGGTTTATTTTGAAGGCTTTTTCCCCAATGTTTTGTTCGTTAAAGTTTGTGTCTGGTATGGTTTCAACCGATTTCCTACTGTTCACCATTGTCTTTATGTACGTCCTAGACTTCCTAACTAAACTCCTGTTGTGTGTTGGTATTTGTTCTTCCACCATTGTTTGCTTGGTTAGCGCTTTTTGATTCAATAGTTCATTTTGTTGGTATTCGATATTTTCCTGCTGAGAACTAGGTTTCATTATTCTCTTTTGGAACTGCTAAAGCCATCTTTCTTTTTATTGCCTACATCTAGTTTCGATTTGAGTTGTTTTCTTTTAATTGTTCCCAGCATAATTGCCTGATTGTGTTTGCAAATAATAGAGAAATATTGTAATGGATAGTTAAATTTTTTCATTTCAGTGGTTGTCAATTTTACTACTATCGCACCGACGTTATTATTCTGCTTTATTATGCTAGTTTTGCTTCATGTTATGATATGTCTGTTGATTCTACGGCCTTTAGATGGTGTCAAAATAAACCTGAATTCATTGTTTAAACAAGACATATATCTGCTAGTTATTTTATAATTGTGACTTGTTAAGTAAGCAGAATTGGTATATATGTCAAAAAAAAAAGGGGGAAGAATAGTCATTGAATGAGAAGGAAGTACAACAGTGATATATTTGTTGATTGAACTTGTTTTATGACCTTATCAGTCAGTGATAACACTTTTGACCTTATGAACTTTGAACCTACTCGTGTACTGGTTCACCAAAGTATCTTAATCTTGATTATTGTACATCAGAGATTAAATACTGCTTGCTTATTAATGAGTTTCTACACCTGTCTAAATTGGCTATTTGTTCTTATAGTATTGTTTAATTCTCTCTCACTTTCTGATGCAGATTCTTGAGATTTTTCTAATTTGTTGCTTCTAGCTTGTACAACAAGATGACCTCACGTTTCTGGGGACAGGTTTGTGAACTTTGATTATTCAAACTTTCTAAAGCTTTTACCTTCTAGGGTAAGAAAATGCTGAGGGCAGTACTCTTTGATGTTGAGGTTGTGTTCCTTCTTACGTTTGTATTTTCTTGATTTGCTGTAGGGTGGTAGTGACTCTGAGGAGGAGGAGAGTGATTATGAAGATGAGATTGAAAATGGGGGAGTTAGTGAGCCAGCAACCCAGGCCCAGAACAGATACCTTAGAGGTACTGCAAGTGACAGTGATGACTCTGATGACCAAAAACGTGTTGTTAGGTCTGCCAAAGACAAACGTTTTGAGGAGATGTCAGCAACTGTTGATCAGATGAAAAATGCAATGAAGATCAACGATTGGGTCAGCTTGCAAGAGAGCTTTGACAAAATCAATAAACAGCTTGAGAAAGTCATGCGGGTGACTGAATCGGACAAGGTCCCTACCCTTTACATTAAAGCTCTCGTGATGTTGGAAGACTTTTTGAATCAAGCTTTGGCAAATAAGGAGGCAAAGAAAAAGATGAGCAGTAGCAATGCTAAGGCTTTGAACTCTATGAAACAGAAACTGAAAAAGAACAATAAGCAGTATGAGGATTTAATTAACAAGTATAGAGCAAATCCTGAAAGTGAGGAGGAACAAGAGGGCGAAGATGAGACAGAAGAAGAGGAAGAGTCTGATTTGGAGTTTGAGGAGGATCCTTCAAAGGTTGCCATGTCTGATGAAGATGAGGAAGATGGGGAGGATCGTCAGGATCATCAGGCTGATGCTGATGGCGGCTGGGAGAAGATGATGAGCAAGAAAGATAAGCTTATGGATAAGCAGTTTAAAGATCCTAATGAAGTTACTTGGGATACCGTAAACAAAAAGTTCAAAGAAGTTGTTGCTGCTCGAGGTAGAAAAGGAACTGGGAGGTATGAGCAAGTTGAGCAGCTAACTTTCTTGACAAGGGTTGCAAAGACTCCTGCACAGAAGCTTGAAATTCTTTTCAGTCTCGTTTCTGCTCAGTTTGATGTGAATCCAGGTCTGAGTGGGCACATGCCTATAAATGTCTGGAAGAAGTGTGTGCAGAATTTGCTGGTTATTCTTGACATTCTGGTTCAGTATCCTAATATTGTTGTGGATGACATGGTAGAGCCTGATGAAAATGAGACCCAAAAGAAAGCGGACCATGATGGTACCATTCGTGTTTGGGGGAACTTGGTGGCTTTCCTTGAGAGAATCGACACAGAGTTCTTTAAAAGCTTGCAATGCATTGATCCTCACACACGAGAGTATGTTGAGAGATTGAGGGATGAACCTTTGTTTTTGGTTCTTGCTCAAAATGTTCAAGAATATCTGGAGCGGGTTGGGGATTTGAGAGCTGCAGCAAAGGTTGCCTTGAGGCGGGTTGAGCTGATCTATTACAAACCTCAAGAGGTCTATGCTGCCATGAAGAAATTGGCAGAACAGTCAGAAGATGGAGAAAATGGTGAAAGGACCAGTGAGGATCCTAAAGCTGAGGAAACTAGAGGTCCTTCTGCATTTGTTTCAACTCCTGAACTTGTGCCTAGGAAGCCTACGTTTCCCGAGTATAGCAGAACCATGATGGATACTTTAGTCTCTCTCATATACAAGTCTGGAGATGAACGTACCAAAGCTCGAGCAATGCTATGTGATATCTATCATCATGCTCTTCTTGATGAGTTCTCTACTGCTCGTGATCTTTTATTAATGAGTCATTTGCAGGATAACATTCAGCACATGGACATATCAACCCAGATTCTTTTCAATAGGGCTATGGCACAGCTTGGCCTATGCGCATTCAGGGTTGGGCTAATCACTGAAGGCCATGGCTGTCTTTCTGAATTATATACTGGTGGAAGAGTTAAAGAGCTGCTTGCTCAAGGTGTTTCACAAAGTCGATATCATGAGAAGACTCCAGAACAGGTACTGCTTCTGTGCTTTTGCGGTACATGATGAATTTGTTTAAGTTGAATTTCATCTTATAAGTGAATAGCTAGAACCTAATCTTCAGTCCTTACTTCCTACTGAGATACAGAGGGATTTCATGAGTAGCTCTGTAGTCTTCTTAAGGTTGATTCTTTGCATGATATTCGAAGGAAGATATGATGATAAGACTGCTGGTTCTCACAGTGCTTGTTAATATTGTGCCCTTAATGATTTGTTATATGATTTATTGTTGTTTTAAGTTTTCTCAATATATGAAGTTTATTTTACATTGATGTAATCATTTGTTATGCAGTGCTTACAAGTTTCAGTATGCTTAAGATGATGGTCTGCTAGTAAATGTGAATAATTAATCCCCTTGTCAATTGATTGACTTACTCTGCTGGATAATTAATCTCTATAGGAAAGGCTGGAAAGGAGGCGCCAGATGCCATATCATATGCATATAAATCTTGAGCTCCTGGAGGCTGTCCATCTCATTTGTGCCATGCTTCTCGAGGTCCCCAATATGGCAGCTAATACTCATGATGCTAAGCGCAAAGTCATTAGCAAGACATTTAGGCGGTTGCTTGAGGTGAGTGAGAGGCAAACTTTCACTGGTCCACCTGAAAATGTTAGAGATCATGTGATGGCTGCCACTCGGGCCCTTAGCAAGGGAGATTTCCAGAAGGCCTTTTATGTGATCAATTCTCTTGATGTTTGGAGGCTTCTCAGGAATAAAGACAGTGTTCTTGAGATGGTTAAAGCCAAGATAAAAGAAGAAGCTTTACGGACTTATCTCTTTACTTACTCTTCTTCTTATGATTCACTCAGCTTGGAACAGCTCACAAAAATGTTTGATCTCTCGACAGCCCAAGCACACAGTGCAGTGAGCAAAATGATGATCAATGAAGAGCTCCATGCTAGTTGGGACCAGCCTACTAGTTGTGTTGTCTTTCATGATGTCGAGTATTCAAGGCTGCAGGCTTTGGCCTTCCAGTTGACAGACAAACTATCTATTCTTGCTGAAAGCAATGAAAGGGCAACAGAGTCAAGGATTGGTGGTGGTGGTTTGGATCTGCCTCTGAGGCGAAGAGATGGGCAAGATTATGCAAGCATGGCTGCTGCAGGTGGCAAGTGGCAGGACAACTATTCTTCAGGTCAAGGAAGGCAAGGGACAGGGCGTTATAATGCTGGAAGTGGTAGATCAGTGGCATTAGGCCAAACTGCTGGGGGTGGTGGTTATTCTCGAGGGACAAGTCAGTTGAGGGGAACTGGAGGTTCACGGTATCAAGATGTTGGATATGGTGGGTCAGGAAGAACTGGTGTGAGGGGATCCCAAATGGATGGTTCAACGCGCATGGTTAGTCTCAACAGGGGGGCTCGTGCTTAGATGTTAGACAATTGGGATTAAGTGGACTTGTGGCTCCACTTATGATTAAGCCAGTTCCATTCAAATTTTGTTGATTATGGATCGACTAGTAAGCTTAATTGTCAATCTATTTGGTATTTATGTCCTTGTAACCTTATTTTGAACCTTTCGGATGATTTCAGTTTTTGAACAAATAATATTTTGTTTTTGTTTATCACGGTTCCTCCGGTTACTGGGTACGGCGCATTTTTGATATGGACACTATTGGATTATGCACTTAAATCATTGGGATGTAAAGAATAGTTTGATTGGGTGAAGCCTACTAGCTTTTGTGCGATTTTATGAGAAAAGGTGGGGATGCATTTTAGATACTCCATATGCAAAATACACGATAATAGCAAGGGGGGAAGGACAATGGCCCGTGGCATTGGGTATCACTTACCAACTCACCCAACAATGTCTGATTTTGAGACTGATTCTGAGATCAAACTCGTTAAAGTTACAATAGATAGACCCCCAGTATGCAGTAATACTGTCTGCTTCCTCTATCCCTCCTTCGGGAGAAAGAAAATGCAATCGTTTGGGTTTCTCTGAAGAGGATTCTTTGTCTTCATTTAGAAGAGTGCCTCTAGCATTTGGGGCACCTGAAAGGAAAATTAATGAGATAGTTCAGATGTTTCTGAGAAACCTTAAAGTTTTGGGTTGCAGTATGGCACACCTCTTGTATACGAACCACTCTTCCAAAACGGAAATTAAGAAAATTTAATACAAACTACCCATTCTATATGTTTTAGTGTGAGTTTCAACACGTGTAGGCAGAGAGAGAAGGAAAATGGATATTCTCCTGTAATGGATTTTACAGTTAAAATTTCTGATTCTAGTACGCAGTAGAATGAAAATTTGGTGCATGAGCAAGGAGATGTTTCATACTCTCAGCTGCCATTTGATGCATCAGTTATTGCACCCCCAATAGTCCAACGTATTGCTCACTAGCCTGGCTTTTGTTTGCTTTGGTGTCATTTGCAGCCTCATCAGCTTCTTCATCTGTGTTGTTTGCAGCCACAATAGGCTCTCCATTCTTCTCATATGTATTCTCCATAGGCTCTACGTCTTTTTCATTAGTAGCCTTGGTAGGTTCTCCATTCTTTTCACTTTTATTCTCCACAGGCTCTCCATCTTTTTCATTAGCAGCCTCAGTGGGTTCTCCATTTCTATCATTTGCAAGCTCAGTAGGTTCTCCATTTTTCACCTCTTCAGCATTAATTGGTTCTCTATTTTTTTCATTAGCAGCGTCAGTTGGTTCTCCACCTCTTTCATTTGCAGCCTTGGTAGGATCTTCATTTTCTTCATTTGCAGCCTCAGCAGGTTCACGATCATTTTTCTTTATGGCCTCAGTCAATTCTCCATGTTTTTCATTTTCAGCCTCAGAAGGATCTCCATGTTTTCCGTCCACAGCCTCAACAGCTTCACCAACCTTTTCTTTAGAAACCTCAGGAGGTTCTCCATCTTTGCCGTTTTCAGCCTCAGCAGATTCTCCAATTTTGGTGGTTGCAGCCTTAGTAGGTTCTCCATTTTCTTTTGCAGTCTCAGTAACCTCATTGTTTGTGTTGTTGGCAGCCTCAGTAGGTTCTTCATTTGAGATGTTTGCAGCTTCAATAGGTCCTTTGTTTGTGATGTTTTCAGCCTCAATAGATTCTTTGTTTGTGTTTTTTGCAGCCTTAGTGGAATCTCTATCTTTATTGCTTGCAACCATGGTAGGTTCCCCATTTGTGTTTTCTGCAGCCTCAATGAATTCTTCTCTATTTGCTTTTGCTAAACTGACTTCTAAGGGCCCAAGTTTTGCATCAAGGTTCTTGACTCTGAGGTTAAGGGTTCTTAGATCTCTAGCTTCTCCTAGCTCACCAGAAGATGCCTATAGGAAAATATGGAGTTTGGCTCCGATCAAAAGTCACCGAGTAATAAAAAGGGCAATTTTCAAGAAAAAGAGCAAAAATAAAGTCTGATTTCATTAGGGAAGTAAACCTAGCCAATGTTAGGAAAATTATTAGTGATGTTCTTTTTTTTCATACTTTTTTACAAAATGTTAGCAAAGAAGTTACGCAGAATACTACCTCCAGAATTTTATAGATATGATAATAAGAATCCCACTATTTCTGTTTTAGCTTGGAATATTATGTGAATAGCTTAAATGCATGTTAAAGGGTTAGATAGATGAAAAAAAAGAAAAAAGATCTACAGTTGCACCAAAACTAACCTGCAGTATTTGGTCAGCCCGTTGTTTCAGAGCCTCGACTGATGCTTCTTTGTAATAATTATTTTTGAGAATGCACAGAACATGTGAATGCAGATCATCTGAATTATGTTGCTGGATCAAACACTTGGGCACCGTAGATTGACAGCCCACTGCATAGAAAGGACAGTTCACAAGCTTCATTGGACAAAGAGTTATGCAATGTCTGTCCATTTCACGTCTCATGAGACTATCAGGGCATTTTTGTTCACATGGGATTATTTTGAAAGGACACAATGAATCGTGCTTCTCCATTTGACTTGCACAAAAAATAGCAGTACACCCCTCATTTGTGCAGTTCAGCGGTCTGAAACCACAGCTGGCTACATGCTCTACTAGTTCTTCAGGTGTGTTGAATTTCTTGTCACAATGAAATGTGTTCTTAAAGTCAACATTCTTAACCAATGTCTGTGCAAGTGTTTCCCTCCCGACCAGCAACCAAAACCCATTTATTTCCATCTCTTGCACAAAATCATCTACTTTGTCTTCTCTTTTTTCACTCAGCAGCCATCCTGAAACTCGGCTGAAAAAATTCCTCTTTGAACTCGCAAAGTCATCCACAAAATCAGAGATGATATCAAAAGGATGGTCAGATACCTCCATCTCCGGACTGCCTTCTTGAATAACAGATTCAGCAACAAAACTTTCACTTCTCTGGGTGACATAGTCGATCATTTCTTTTCTAATATCAACAGTCACTGAACCAGGGGACTTGAATATGCCACCTGTAGTGTTGTCAACACAAGCCGTAGCTAATCCAAGGAGAAATGCTTGAGCTATCTTGTGAACTAGTTCCGTATCATACAGGTCACAGTGGAATGTTAGGCCTCCCTCTGGTTCAAGTTCTACGTCTGTTAGAGGAGGATCCATTGCCAAAGATGCTTGTGGTAAGTCTGCTCCAAGAAAATGAATAACCAAAATATAAAAAGGCTATTTTCAAGTGCACTAATAAGTAAACTCCGGATCAATATTTCATCAATGTAAAAGAAAGAAATTCAATTTCAAACCAGAAGTTAAACTTGACCATTGCCATAGTAAATTTCAAGATTTAACTGTTAAACTATTGGATTTCACTATTTAAGAAACCCATCATAGATTGTTCAACAACTTTTTGTATTTCAGATTGATAGCTGCAATTAAAAGATGTTATTCGTATATTATCATCCATATCCTAGAGCCATGTGTAAGTCTACACCCTAAATAAAGAACACAATTTTGTGACAGAAGATTTAGACCATACATACACTTAATTTTCTCCTCCATGTTCACAACTAACCAGAGGGAAGAAAGCGATGAGAACCAAATATACAATAGACAATTTCACCAATGGGAAGAAAATATTCCAGGATCATGAAGATAGTATTCCTGGTACTAACTTGATTCTCAAAATTTTAGGACTTCCCAAAGAATAACCTTTCAAACCTGATGACAGATTAAAATTTTCTCTTGCCATCAATGAATACCACCAAAAGATTCCGTCTCATCCATCTACATAGTCTTAACTTAAAAATCCCATTCCATTTTGCTCAGTCGCATAACCTATACAACACATCCAGAGTAATTGCCATTTCCAAATATAAGAAGCGTGGAATTACCTGAATTTCCTATTGTAATTCTTGAGGGTAGAAAATTCCACCAGATGGGCACAAACACCTGTAATCCAAAACTAAGAGCAAACCAAAGGGTTTAAAAAAAAGGCTAGTTTTTGTCAGCAAAATGAGAGTTATTGCAGGTTTCCTTTTCAACCCTCATTTGGCGGACGACGCCTCTTTTAACCATTTGCTTGTCTGTTTCTTGCACTTTCCATCTGTCCTAACGGTCTTTACTTGTTGACCTCTCACAATCAAAGCTTGAAGGAAACGACGTTGACGGTCTGGATAGGTTCAAATTGAGCCCCACATTATGCATCCACGGTCCAGATCTAAAACTCACTTCTTTTGTCAACTCAATTAGCCCATTTCACATAATTCTCGGATTCGACGTTTGGCTGCGAAGACAATGGTGGAAAGCAAAGGGAAAATTTGGGATTGATAGCGGACCATACAAAATTATTCTTCGCGTGTTTCAGAATTCTGTATAACATGATACAAGTGTTTCCAGTGGAAGCCATTTCCTTTGCTTGTCTTGAGAAATGTTAACGAACTGTTTGGAACACAGCGAATTGAATTCAATTCGCTTGTTTGAAACAAAAAGAATGACATGAATTCAATTTATCTGTAGGTTTAAACCCCACTTTTTTCATAAATTTAATTCACGCTACAAATCATGTGAATTGAACTCTAAAGCAACCGACCTCTCTTCTCTCACATTAAAACCCAATAATACCCACACGCAACCCTAATCTTTAGCAGCCAAAGCACCCAAAATCAAGGCAATAACCCAATCTTCAGCAGCCGACCACTCTTCTCCCACGCAGCAGCAGACCAGACGACCACTCTACTAGGGTTTTCAATTTTGTGTGCCATTGTTTTGAACTCATTCGTAACACAAGTGAGTGCCTCAATTCACGATTAAAATTACGAAGCATTTATTCCACAATCAAATGCCTTCTTTTTCCATGGCGGCAGTGAAGGCTTCTATGCTTCTGAGGTCCACGTCTCTGCTTCCACTTATCCGGACAAACCCCTTAGGCCTTGTTTGGTTGGCATGCATTCTTGCCGAGGAAAGTAATCTTTTTCTCAAAATTTAAATTATTACGTTTGGTTTGTTTTTTTGGGTTGTTAGGAAAGTAAAAACTTTCCTAATTTAGGAAAAATAGTAGCATTTTCTTTGGATTCTAAATACCAACACTCCCTTAGTATTTAGATTACTTTCCTCGGGAATTTAATCTAAAAATTATACTGGTCAATTTAACCCTTCTTTTATTAAAACACTTCCTCCTCTTCTAATATTCTTATTCAACAAGAACTCTTCTATTAAAACACTTCCTCGTCTTCTAATATTCTTATTCAACAACAACTCTTTTTTTTTAAAACACGACCAGATATTCTTTATATACTCATTACGACTTTACCTCGGTTCTTCTCCTCTTCAATTATTCATCTTATTCTTTTGAAAACCTCGACCATCTCTTCAAAACACATAATCGCCGACTGCATAATAAAGGAATCAGCAGAGACGCAGCCCAAAATTTGAAGAATATCTCGACCGTGGAAAAGAGGACCTTTGACGAGTTTGTTCGTGCCACGAATGGTGTAGGAGTCGAGCTCTCTCTTGGCAGGTTTAGGCTTCGTATCCATTCCCTTCTTCTTCCTATTTTTCGTATTACAAATATACAACAGGTCCTCAACTGACTTCCATCTGAAGATAAATCTTTCCGAAGTTCCGTTCCATAAGCCCAGTAATGAAAATACGATTTAATTAGGTCCAGTTTCCAACAGCAAAAGGCATACTTTGAATCCCTAAACCTACCTAGATTGCCCATCTCTTCCCGTCGCCCTCCGGTAAGTGTCTTGTCATATTTATTTTCAATTGTTATATTTGTGTAATATCAGACTAGGTCTTCTTTGATTAGATTCTGGGAAAAGAAAAACTGTGCTTTGAAACGGGTCGGCTGCTTTGGTTCTTTTCCTTGTTTTGTACTAAATATTGGGTTAAAGCTGGCCTTTTTGTGCACAATGGAACTTAGTTTGTTGCATTTGAGCAACAAAATGAATTGAAGATTTCAACCTTGTGTATTCTAGAAGAGGATTATTATAGTTACTTAGTTAGTCTGGACTCGGTTAACTGAAAGTTAAATTAGGCCTTAATGTTTTTGCTAAAATGCCATTTGCGTTTGTACCTGTATTTGGTCAATCTTGACTTGACTAGATGTGCAAATAAACTAAACTTAGATAGATCCATGAGTCATCACTGTCGGCGTCTTTTAATTACCCAG
>JAOQMQ010000005.1:28214221-28229061 GCA_027563845.1 Erythroxylum subrotundum | reverse complement strand
AGGACAATACTGATTAAGGTTGGATGCCGCGGTATAACCCGCAAACACTCGCCGCAGTATAACCTGCAAACACCTTCGGGTGGGGGGTGGGGTCCAACATAGAATCAAGAGCCAAAATCCCTATAACAGAGACAATTCTAAGGGGAGATTAAAATCTAAAGGTAAGATCATCTACCACTAATATTGTGACAAGTTGGGCCATATTAAGGAAATATTACAACAAGAGAAAAAATGATTTGGTGAAGGATAAGAAAGAAAAAGGTGAAAAATTTGAGCAATAATCAAATGACAAGGACATTATAGTAGTTGTTATCAATGATGAAGAATTATTCATTGGTGACTAAGATTTCTTGAACCTTGCTTGTGATGATTTCACTTATGTGATTAATCTAGGTGCCTCATATAATCTCACTTTACACCTCCTCTTACACTACTGGTGATTGCCTATAAGAGGATGGGGGAATGATGGCTCATATAAAATATGGGCATAGTTAAAATGTGATTAGAATTATATAAGAATATGGACATAGGTAAAATGCGATTACATTCATCTATTGGTTTTCAATTGGTGTTGAGAGGTGTTAGATATATTCCCAACATCAAATTGAATTTTATTTCAACAGTTGTGCCTAGTGAAGATGGCTTCTCCAAAAAATTTAGTAATGGAAAATGGAAAATCACGAAGTAGAGTTTGATAGTGGCTTGATCAACTAAGTAGAGATCTTTATATACGATGCAAGCAAAGTTGTACTGAGCAAATGCCAATATAATTGATAATTCCTCCATCGAGTTGTGGCAAAAAAGACTTAGTCACAAGAGTGAAAGACTCACGGAAGTCCTTACTAATAAACATCTCCTCCTTAATGTAAGGTATATCTCTAAGACCTTGTGATGATTATTTGTACCATCTAGAATAAAGCATACATTAGATCTTGTGCATACTATTGTTTATGTTATAAATGCTAAGTCATATTCCATAAACTATATTTTGTTACTTTTGTTAATGAATTTTTTAGAAAATTATAGGTTTTTATGTTTAAAAATAAAGATCAGATATTATCAGCAATTAAGGAGTTATATGCCAGAGTTAAGGGAGAAACATGTCAGAAGCTCAAGTGTGTCAAAGTTGAATGATAGAGAATACATAGGGCTATTTAAGGCATATTACAAGGCCTAAGATATAAAGCTTGAGAAGACACTTCCAAAGACACGTCAGTTGAATTGGCTAGAAAAGAGACAAAACATAAACATTAAAGAAAGAATTCGATGTATGCTCTCTTATGTGAAGTTGTCAAAGTCTTTTTAGGCAGAGGCAATGCATACAACGATGTACCTCGTCAATTAGTCTCCTTTAATTCCATTTAATGGAGATATTTCAGAGAGAGTATAGACCGATAGAGATGTTTCTTACAAGCATTTGAGAGTCTTTAAATGTTTGAAATATGTTTACATTCCCAAAGGCTTGAGTATAATTCAAAGCCATGCATCTTCTTTAGGTACTCTTTAGGTCAACTAAGATCTGGTTTTTCCAAATGTTGTCCAAGGAGAACAACAAGAAAATGTCAAAGAAGATGGATATAATGATAGTGGTGGTAAAGATGAAAAATGAAAAACCACTAATATAAGAGCCCACTATACAGCCAAAACTTCAATTATTGAGGTATAGCAAATAGAGACAACCTTCCTCCAGATAACCAACTAGTGGCTATACTTTATTGAGTGATAAGGAAGAGCTACATATCTACAAAGGGGTTATATCAAATATGCACAATAAGAGTGATACAATACAATATAAGAAGAGATGAAGTCTTTGAATGAGAACCACACTTATAAATTGGTGAAGTTGTATAAAGATAAGAGAGCACTCAAGAATAAGTGAGTATTTAAATTGAATATTGGAGAAGATGGGTTGCCATTTTAGTACAAGGCAAGGGTTATTGTAAAAGGTTTTGACCAGAAGAAAGGTGTTGAATTTGATGAAATTTTCTTTCTAATTGTGAAGATTTCTTAATCTAAGTTGTTCTTGGATCAGCTACTAGTATAGACTTGGAAATAAAACAATATGATGTGAAGACAACATTCCTCCATGGTGATTTAGAGGAGAAAATTTTTATGGAACAATATGAAGGCTTCAAGGTCAAAGGAAGTGAGAATATGATCTACTGCTTGAAGAAGAGCTTGTATGGCTTGAAGCAAGTACCTCAATAATGATACAAGAAGATTGAGTCTTTTATGTTGGACTATGGATTTCACAAGACACATGTAGATCATTATGTATTTATGAATAACTACACTAGAGGTAATATTTATCATTCTTTTGTTATATGTTGATGATATTTTGATTGTATGTCATGATACCAAGAAGATTGCCATTGTGTTGAATAAGTCCTTTTCAATGAAAGACCTTGACCTTACAGAGTAAATTCTAGGTATGCAAATTTTCTGTGATAGGAAGAACAAGCTATTATGGCTATCATAGGAAAGATACATAAAAAAAGATGTTACAAAAGTTCAATATAGACAAGGTTAAACCTATAAGTTCTCCACTTGTAGGCCAGATGAAATTGAATTTTGGTTAGTTTCTTACAAGTGATGAAGTAAATAAAGATATAAAAGTGTCATATATATCTGTAATGGGAAACTTGATGTAAGCTACGTTATGTACTAGGCCAACTATAGTTCACAATGTTGGGGTTGTTAGTAAGTTCATAAGTAATCCTGAAAATGGCCATTGAGCAATAGTGAGATGGATTCTTAGGCTGAAAATAAGCATTGAGCAATAGTGAGATGGATTCTTAGGTACTATAAAGGTACTTCTAGAGTGTTGTTTTTATGTTGGTCTAGAACTACCTATTTTAGATAGCTATATAAATGTTGATATATCTATGGATATTGATTCAAACAACTATCCTTCTAGGTACTTTATGACATTTACAGGAGGAGTGATATCATAGCAGTCAAAGTTACAAAAGTATGTTATTATATCAACTACTGAGATAGAGTACATAACATTGCCAAAGTCAATTAGACTTAGTATAGATGAGAGATCTTTTTGAGGAATTGAGTTTAAATTAAAAAAAATCCTATTCCATTATGAAAATTAGAGTGCCATTCAGCTTACCAAAAGCATCACTTAACACACCTTGCTAAGAATGCCACTTACCACTCTCAATCCAAACATATTCGAAAGAAGTACTATTAGATTTTAGATGCGGTAGCATATAAATTATATGAACTTGTAAAGATTCATACCAACCTCAATGGGTCATATATGTTGACGAAGACTTTGCTAAAAATGAAGCCTGTTGCTTGCTAAAAGAAAGTGGGTTTGATTGAGACTTCCAAATAGGAGTGACGGGAACTTATATTATGTATCCCTCCTACTTATAGGAAGAGTCCATATATTATTTTAGATTAATTTCATATGTTTTACCATGTGGGATTATCCTCTTATGATGTCTATGTGGTATAGGTTGTTAAGTACCCAATTTTCCCTCACTTAAAGTGCCCCATTAAGGGAAAATGGTGATGAAAAAATGTGTATATAGGGTTAAATTTTTTTGACAACTTTTAAGCCACAATAAAAAAGGAAGAGAGCATTCTAGAGAGTGAAGGAAAGAGAGAGAGAGAAAATTTGCAAAAGAAAATTTCAGCTCTGTTTGACCACCAAACTATCTCTGATCGACATGAAATTTTAGTGGATTATTCTCAAGACTTACCTCTTCATATCCAATAGTAAAAAAGAGCTTTCTTAGTTGGTAAATTTTGTCCAACCCTCCTTGCATAAAAAATTTACACGAGTTACCCTTTAGGTGATGATTAAATTTGCCTCTATCTAAGGTTAAGAGGAATAGTTTATTGTACCTACTTATTTCCTATTTATTAGTGAAAGTTTTGAAATCATTTATGAATGGTCCAATAGTTTTTTCACAAATTAGGGCTTCCACATAAATCGTTATGTTTCCTTATATTGTGAGATAATTTTATTTCACTTATTATTGTTATGATATTTGGTCGATATTGATTATTATTTGAAAACGTAATTCAGGGAAAGATTTGTTTATCGCTTCTGCTCACATCAACTTGTTTCTCATGTATATTTTGATCCATTTTCTCAGCAGAATACATATCCAAATATAATTAGAGGCAAATCTCAATATTTATTTATTTTTTTAACAAAACACATTATTTAAGGTAGGAATTACGCAATAAAATTATAATTAACACAATATAAATTAGCATATGATTATATCCTTACACTAGATGTCCTTTCATTAGCATATATTGTATCCTATTAGTAGTTGTCCTTTGATGTCGATATTCAATGCTTTTCTTTTGGAAAATTAAAGAAAGAATATATTTCAAAAATTAGAAGTGAAGTTTACAAAATGAACAAGTATATAAGAAAGTTAAGATTACTACTTATGAGCTGCTAATGAGGATATTATCTAGAGTATTTAGAATAGCCACAAAGTTAAGTATCAAATGATCAAAGTACATGAAGCATTTAATTTATTAGCATCAAAGTGCCTATTAAGATCAAGCATTTATAAAGATTTCAAGAGGAAGCTACTTTAGGCTTACAAGAGTTACGAAGTTGGTTAACCAAAAATTGCTTTCTAATTTAGGAGATTAGCTAAAGTTTCACTTCATCCGTTATGTCTTCTCTTCCTTAGAATAACATAGAATTCCTCTTCAACCAAATGGAGTACATTATATTGCTAAAAATAATAATGAAGATGATTTTGTCACCCCTGGACATTCTACTTTCTTTGTCAATCTTTTAAAATGTTTCTCTATAAAAAAGGCTTGTTTCTTCAATTTTGCAAAGGAATTGAATAATGTCCCATATGTTTGAAAAAAATTCATAAAAGAAGAATGATGTTGAAAGGTTTCATTCCTTATTCTGTAGAGGCAGCACAATTGAGGAGAGTTGAGGAGCCTCAACTAGTCTAAAGTTCTCATCTTTGCTTATGTATGAGCCACATAAGGAAATAAACTTTTGGGAGAGCGTTCCTACACTAGATTATTCCATACCAGGCAATTTTTTTTTACAATTGAGGAAGAAAGGTTTCTTTGTAAGATGTGTTAATATAGCTTCTACATGCATTAATAACATTTTTGTTTAATTTGAAAAATAATGATTTAAATTTATTAATTTTAATTGGATATTCAAACTAAAATATTATTAATTATTTACAAAACTAAAATAAGTTTTAACTTATCTTGTATCCAATTTAGACAATGCTTCTTACATTAGGCAGAACTTTCTCATCCAAACTCTAATTGAAATAATTCAAGATGCTATGGAAAAATTATGAAGTTTTTTAAAACTTTGTTATTTTTAATTTTATAAAATTGAAAAACACAATTAGAAACATGCCTTTATCTTCGAAAGTTTTCTTGATAGAGTTATTTATTTAACGAACACACCCTCAGACATGATCATCTCATTGATCATGTTCTTCTTATTTTCCAAAATAATCAACATATAAAACTTTTAGAACTCTTTCTAATATTTTCATAGAATCTTAAACCATCTTAATCAGAAATTTGATTAGAAAGTTATGCCCAATTTAAGAAGTATTGTCTAAATTAGATATTGGAATAGTTAGAATTAATTTAGTTTTAGGTATAGTTAATATTATTTTAGTTTAATTTGATAAATTAGTCTAGCATGATTTAAATTGTTTAATTTTAAATAAATAATTTAGATAAATTTGTCCATTTTGTACTCCTTACTAGTCAAATATTTAATTTGATTATAAACTTTGGAGTCTAGATTTTCATTAGATATAGTTAGAATATAAAATTTCCCAATATAACCCTTTAAGTCTTTATTATAGGCCTCATGTTCTTACTTTAGCTTCTTCATGATATTTTTATAAGACTTGGTTATCTTAGTTTAGGTCTAAGCAAACTTTTGACCCTCTACCTTAAACCTATCAATAAAGAACTCTGCAACCATGACGACCTATATAACAAATCATAAGTCCCTCAATGTTTATATATATAAAAAAGGAGAAGAAAAAATAAAGTGGGGGATATCACCTTCACAATATTAACCACAAGTTATTAATAGAGCATAGATCAAGAATTCTTCTTTAATGCTTTCCTATCTTTATACAAGATCAACCTTTGAGACAAATGTATTGCAAACATAACTTTCTTAAAAATAGAATATTTGGTCCTAACATCGCATTTAGGAACAAAAACTTATGAGTGTAGCCTTTTGCCTTTTAACCCTGATAGTTTAACTCTTGGAATCGATTAATTGAGTGCCTTTATTAGAGGTTTAAGGGTGTTTCTTGCTTGGTCCTCATCTAGTTTGATTTGGAAAATAAGGCCAACAATAGTGTCAACTTGTTGGGTATGTAGGGCCTCTTATTGTGTCACCCTATTTCTCTTTTTAGAGGCATCTTCCTTATTATGAGCAATAAACATGATCTTATAAAGATCTATCCCTATGAATTGCATAAAAGGTTGGGGAAAGCTGTCAATTTAAGATTAATAAGTATATAGTGAAGAAACGTATAAGCCTACCGATCAATAATGTCAACCTTCAATAAATGTTCTTCATCTAGTAATAACTCTCTTAAAGGATAGGAATTATTAAAATCTAATGAGTGTATAAAAGGCTAAAATCGTTTGAATGTTGTCTCTCGTTGAACTCTAGATCCGGCTCCGCCTAGGCCTACCTAAAAACCCACACTTTTATCCTTTAAACCTAGGAATAAGAAGCAATTCTTCTACCCATATGTTCCTTTTAGTGGTTTGTTAAAACTTGTTCTAAGCTTGGTGTTTAAAGTATATCAATCTAAAAGTTATTTTAGGGACAAATGTAATGTATAAACATAAGGTGGAGGTGGAGCTAACCTATATCCAAACATGTTTTCCCTAATACTTGAAGGCAAAATGCATTTAATGAGAGACTCAATTCACACTTGAAATTATCATAATAAATATTAACTTTACTAAAATTGGTAAAATAAGGTCAATTAGAAGGGAGAAGGTGCCTAATATGGAAGGAGGAATGATGAAATCTGCCTTCATCCCTTTTAAATCACCCAACCTAATCATATCATCATAACATTTTGCATCAAACCTCATCCTCACCCCCTAAAAAAGGATACAGAAATTTGAGAAAAATGCACCAATTAAAATAACTAAACTTTGAAAAGAAAGTTTGGGGGAAAGGAGTTAGAAAATTTAAAGGAGTTTTATTTACTAAATTTCTAAAAAAAAAGGTTTTGCAATAAGAAGTGGAAAGTTTATTTCAATAAGAAGTGGAAAGTTTATTTAAGTTATTTGGACGATTCGTTTGTGTTTTAGATGGATGATCCATATTTAAAAATATTTTCTCTCCTCAAAACACTTGACAATTTTTCTACCAAGTTCATTTTATCTATCAGTCAAAATATTTGCATGCTATGAGAAACTAGTAAAAAAGTTACCTCTTTATATGATCCGTTTCTTTGGAATAACCCTATCGCTTATCACTTAAGATGATCAACAATATGCCCACATTCACTTCAAATAAGGGCCTATTTGGTTCTATTTTTTTTTCTATTTCTTATTGTTGTTTTCATAAAAAAGAAACAACCAATTACAATGTTTTTGGTTGAGTATTATTGCCTTTTTAATTTTAAAAAATAAGAAAACCACACCAACTTTAAACATAAAAATCAATTTTTTGTTTTTAAAACATGTTTTTTTGGTTATAAAAACAACATAACATCCCAATTTCTACACCATCTTCTATGTTTTTCAGCCTCGCTCTGCCTTCATTACTCTATGTACTTTTTCATCCTCTACATCTTTAATGTCTTCTGTGCTCCGATTTCTCCATTTGAGGTATACCTTTTTCCTATTTCAGATGCTTCTCTCTTTGTTCCCACACTTGCTGCTTCATTTGTTGTTATTGATTTTGGGTTCTTCCTCGAAGCTACTATACAATAATCCTTTTCTTCACTTGTCTCTATCCCCATTTCTTCTCTCTTTAGGATCCATTTATGTATGGTCTTCTTCTTCCGTTGTCTCCTTTTCGTTTAGTTTTTTTAAGGACCTGACCTTAGAGAGGGATGAACTAGTAAGATAAAGGAAATGGGTTGGGAGTTTTTTTGGTTCGTGTTTTCAAAACTATTCTCCATTATTAAGCTGCTGATGAATTAATGGAGCATAATTTACTTTATTTGTTATCTCTTTCAATTATCTTCATGTTCCTTGTCTTTAAGATTTTCTTTATAACTAGAAGTCAACAAAAAAATGTATCGCCTTCACTGCCTTCTCTTATAATACTTGGTCATCTCCATCTCCTAAAATAACCATTTCATCGAAGCCTTCAAAGAATCTCACAAAAATATTGCCCTATCACCTCTCTCCGATTTGGGTCCCAAATCATGGTCCTAGTCTCATTGTCCTCTGCTGTTCAGGAATGTTTCAAAACCAACAACATTTGTTTAGCTAACCATCCAAAGTTCCTTATAAGCAAGTACTTGGGTTAAGAATATAGCACCCTTGTCGAAGCTCAGTACGGTGCCACTGGTGGAATCTTCGTCGCATATATACTCTTTTCTATTATAACACTATTAGATTTTAAAGCAAAACATTACCTTATAGTTTCTTCAACATTCTGGCTACTAATCCTTACCACTTCTGACTCTTAGAAAGGATCATTTACCTTTTTCTAAACTCTTAGCTCTCCTGCAAATTTTGATATTTCTACTACACATTTAGCAAGAGCAAATTCAATCACCTCCACTTTATAGGATCTGGAGCTTAATCAATTAACAAGTGATAATGTAAGAAGGAGGCTAAGACTAAGTTAGAAAGGTTGAGAAATATTTTGATGAGATAGGGTTTCTTAGAAAGGAATGCAACTTGGAGCTTAAACGTAAGGAAAATGCAAATGAGTTTTGCTCAAAAGATGTTGAGAAATGCAATGTGAAGCTTATAGTTTGCAAAGAGAGGAATTGGGTTTGGGGCAAAAAATGCTTGATGACTCCAATGATGAGCTTGCTGTCAAAATCATATAATTGAGTATGGTTCAAAAATTGAGCCATGAATGTGCTATGAAGCTTGAGATAAAGAAAATGGAAATGGATATTAAGAGAAGCAAAGTTGAAGAGTGTTGTCAGGAGAACTGCGTCAAAGAAAAGGAGTTTAATTCAATGCAAAAATCACTTCATGAATGCGCCATTAAACTTGAGTTTAAGAAGAAAGAAGCAAAGAGGGTAGTGAATTTAGTTAAAGATTCCCAAAGTGAGCTTGAGAGCAAAGAGGAGTTGTATAAAGTGAAGAATTTAATTGAAAAGTATGAAAATAAGTTGGAGTTAAAGTACAATGAATTGGAAATGTTGCAAAAAATGATATAGGACTCTTGTACTGAACTTGCAGTGAAATGGATGAAACTAGATGTAATTAAAAAATCACTCGGTGAGTGTTAAAATGAAGTTGATTTGACAAATAATTATTAATCACCTGAGACAATAGGCCTTTGTGTTGTATTCCAGGATTGTGTTTGGTAATGGATTACCTCTGTTGACATTGGTTTATTTTATTACATCACCATTGCCTTAAGCTAATTGATTTTCCTAACTTTTAGTTTACTTGCTTTCATATGTATGAACCTATATATACTATACAGAGATTCATCTTCTTGTAGCTTTTTCACTTGCATTGTATGTGCTTTTGGTGATGTCTCATCAATATAGGTCCAAACTACAAGGGTGATAGGCTATAATGAGTGGAATACATTATCACTTCTATTTTCTTAATGATCTCATCAACTGTAAGCTTGAATCTAATATTTTAAAAAGGGATTACTCCATAAGATCAAACATCTGCTGATGCTCCATCATTTTCCCCTTTTTCTTTCTTATTTCTATATGCAACAATTAACTTTCATTTAATTTCTCACTTCAACTCTTCTATCATTTCCACACACTTATATTAGACTATGGTTGTCTCATGATTATTTTAAACCATGTTTAACATTTAATACTTTATAGAAATTGTTGTGATTAATGTCATATGTAATTATGTTTAGTGATGGAAGCTTTGAACAATATCAATGATTCCAATGATTGTATGGAAATAAATGAAAAAGATAGGGTATGGAATGATATCATAGAGATGTATTTACTCTCATTGATGGTTGAGGAAGTGAAGAAGGGAAATCGAATAATTACCTTTTCCAAATCTAGTTGGGAGAATATTAAGGCAGGTCTTCAAACAAAATTCAATAAGTAGTATACTAATGTTCAATTAAAGAATAAGTATAATGGATTAAGGGCTAAATTGAAGAATTTCAAGAACTTACTCAAAGAAATAGGAGTTAGTTACAATTCCTTTACCAGTGAAGTTAATGCTATAAATAAATGTTGGGAAAATCTATTTAAGGTAAAATATGTCTTTGTTTTATTAATATATAATATTATATAATATTTGTTCTCATGTTTCCTTTTCATCATTATAGGTACATAAAATGGCTCATAGATTCAAGAAAAAGGAATGTAAGGAGTTTTCAGACTTATGTCGTATTTTTGGAGATACTACTGTAACTAGTTTGCATGCAAATCCTTCAATAAAATCTCCATCGAATAGTATAAAAAAGGAATATAGAATTGATGTTGATGAAGATTGCTCGTATAATAAAAAAGGAGATCAAGTTATAAGTTCTGCATCTAAAAGAAAGAAATCTCCTAAGAACAAGAAGGCAAAGAAGACACACTCAAATATTGTAGAAGAGGTCTTAGTTATAATTGGTAAACAATAAAAAAGGAATAATGATTTACTTGAGAAAAAAAAAAGAGTGAAACATCATCCACTGCAACGAATAGATCTGGAGCTCCATCAATTAAGCAGAAGTCTAATATAATGATGGAATATCTAAATTCCTTAGATGAATTAGGAGTTGAGGGTATGCAATATGGAATATTTTTGAAAGCTTTACATGATTCTCCACTTTATAGGGATATTTTTATGAAGATGGCAGATGAGAAAACTAAATTGGATTATGTCACTTTAGTTATATTTTTATATTATTGTATATCTAATTCTTATTAATTTGACACTTCTATATTAAGCATTATTCTATAGTTTAAACATTTTAAGTTTGTGTTTTGTATGAATGTTTGACTGAATGTTAAGTCTATGTTTTGTATGAACATTTAAGTCTATATTTTGTATGAATAGTTTGTTTATATTTGATTAAACCTTTTGACTGAATGTTTTATTAATTATTTAATGATGTCATTGTACTTACATGGATCCCTTATCAAATTTCAAATCAGATTCTGATGATGAACTGATGAAGTTTCTCTAATCTTTTCATTTACAAAATCAACCATGTATAACTTCTGCTTTATCAGGTCATGATTGGATATTAGGACCTTTGAATAGGAATCCTACAAGGATTTATAAAAACTTAAGAATGAGCGAGATAATCTTCTTGAGCTTATGTGATGAGTTGAAGAGTTTAAGAGGTTAAAGGAAACAAGTCATTTAATTGTGGAGGAACAAGTAGAAATTTTCTTGATGACTATAGGGCATAGTGAGACAACTAGAGTCAATGCATAACACTTTCAACATTTGACCTGAACAATTTCGAAGTACTTTCACAAAGTCTTATATGCAATTAATCGTCTTGCAAAAAGAGTCATTACTCCATCATCCTTTATCAATACACCTCTTGAGATTCATCATAATTAAAAATTCTTTCCATATTTTTCAGGTATATTCATATATTTAATTACTATTTAAATTATTTCATTATGATTAATAATTATTTTAATAATACAATGTGATTTTTTATGATTGTATAGGAGCAATAAATGGTACATTTATTGATACACATGTTCTGACCGATATCAAATACCATACAGGGGTAAATGAATTGATCAAATCCAAAATATTATGTGTTGTTGCTTATTTGATATGCATTTTACATATGTAATAGTTGGATGGGCAGGTACTGCAAATAACTTTTGAGTTCTTTTAGAAATAGTGACAAATCCAATGAATCAATTTCCTATGCCTCCACAAGGTATTATCTTATTTTAAATAAATATAATAATTATGTTTAATTTTTAATATCTTTTTTGTTAATATTATATTCTTTATATGTTAGGTAAGTTTTATTTGGTTGATTCAGGTTGTACTAATATGTTTGGAGTTTTTTTTTACCATACCGAGGTGAGAGATATTATTTACGAGATTATAGTGGAAGAGGAAGACCTTAAGGTCCATATGAATTATTTAATTATAGGCATTCTTCATTAAGAAATGTATTGAAAGATGTTTTAGTGTTCTAAAAGTAAGATACCTATACTTTCAAATATGTCGAGTTCTAGTATGAAGAAACAAAAATATATCATTATTGTTTATTGTGTTACACACAATTATATTAGAATGTATGGACAAAACAATGAATTATTTGAAAGTGCTAAAAATAAAGAACAAATTAGGGAAAGTGGAAATGATGCAAGTTCTCCAGTAAAATATAATATCATTCCAATACAACTTCAAAGTATGTCTTGAAAGTGAGACGAAATTACTAGACAAATGTATAATGGTTATATTAGTTCTAACTGATTTATGTTTCTTTTTGTAAATGATATTATTATTATGTTTTGAAAGAATCATAAATGATGAACATCCTTTATTGATTAAAATGACTTAACGTATTTTTTTAATTTATAAAATTTTATTATATACAATTAATGTGTAAATTTCTTTAATTATATAAATATGCATATATTTTGTTTCTAAACATAATGAGAATTAATTAATTTAAAAACAAAATTTATTACATTAAAAATAATTAACATAAGAATATAATTAAAAATAGAAACATTGAAAAATTAAACATATTTTTGTTTTTATTTTTATTATAAATTTATTTTTATATTAAAAATTTCAAACAAAAATTTTTTAATTAAAAATAAAAGTAAACAGGTCCTAAAATTCTTCCTACAAGGTTGATAGATCAATATTGGCGCGAGGCGTAGGTCACAATTGATACTGTACAATTCGTCAGAAGTGGGCCTAGACCCTCTTTGACACTTCATCCTATTTTCTAGTGCTTACTTTGTTTTATGGAATGAGATTTTCTGTTCTTCTTAACAATTTCCCACTTTTTTTCATCGCATCTCATCTACACGTTTAAATGTGACAGGACACCATCTCTTCTCGTATATCTTTTAACTCTCTTGCATGATTTGTCCCCTATGCATTCTAGATAAGTAGAAAACAAAAAGAATGGCACAAGATTAGGAGAGCTTTATTCGATTTTCAATCTTCAATTCTTAATTTTTTGTCAACTTTCTACATATAAAAGTTAATTTAAATATTAAAATGTTAATGTCGAAACTCCGTTTTGCAATTAGCATACAATCAAAGTTGAAATACAAGTCTGCATTCTATCACACTGCAGTGCAAAAAAATCAAAATCAAAATTTGTAAGCAGTACAAGTGTTGGACCCCGATCTTTTAGTAGAATTTAGAAATATTAAATGACATTGAATGAGTGTTTTTGTATATGTGTTGTGTTATAGATGTAATTGTACCTTAAGGAAATTGATGAGAAAAGAATGGATTGGTTTTGATGACTTTGATATTTGAGTAGATTTGTATAAGTCATGAAAGTCAAAGCGAATGAGTTGATTGAAATGGAAGTTGAAAAGCAAGAAATGATTAGTGAAAGTGTGAGAATTTGAAGAATTAAGAAAGTTTGACTTTTTGGGGATGAATAGTTGACTTTTTGATTTAAGCAGAATTCGAGAAAATGATCTTCATGAAAATTTTAGCTTCTGTTGAAGGTTTTCTGTCGCCATAAAGTATGACATTTTTCGATAGCGGGATTGAAAGTTATGATATTTCAAAGTTAAGGTTATTTTGCTTTGTTCTTAAAAATGCTCATAGGGTAAGTTTGTGTGTACAGTGTTTTGAGGCAAATTATGTACTGATGTGGTTTGAATTAGAGCAAGTAGCCTTATGGAAAGTTGTAAAGGAAGTTAATAGCTTTACAATGATGTATAGTATGTTATTTTTGATTGTGGATATTAGAAGATATGAAATTTGAAAGTTTGGATGTTGTTTAGGATTGATTTTCCAGGATAGAAATTTTGAAGTGGTTTTTGACCCCTTTTGAGACTTATTTTGATTTTGAGTTCTTCTCGAAAGTTGTAGAGCTTCCTGTAAGCTTTTTATTGATGCCAAATTTGTCAAATTTGGAGCTCTGGATTGAAAGTTATGATGTTTACAAGTTTTTCGTACTGTTTATGAGGAGCTTGTCGATCAGTCACCTTGGAGTGAATTTAGACCCCCTTTAAAGACCAATCTTGATATTGAGTCCTTCAGAAGAGTTGTAGATCTGTCTTTCATCTTTCCATAGACACTAAGTTTGTAAATTTTGGAGTTCGGAGTCAAAAGATATGAAGGTCGGAAGTTAGGAGTTCAGTAGCGCGCCCGAGCGCGAGCGCCCGGCTCAGGCCAGCGCACGAGCGGGCGAGCCCCGCGTGATCGCTCGGCCGATTTTTTGGCGTAGCAACCTCTCTTCACTCTTTTGGCCCTAATTTTTTCGTCCGACATCCGATCGATCTGATTTTTGAAGCGTTGGATTTCTAAGACATCCCTCTATCTCTCCATGAAAGTTTATGATTTTTAAGTTTTAACTGAGGAAGACCGATCGAATCAAAGTGGGATGACCGATTAAAAGAGTATGAACTGGTTAACTTTCTGAACATGCTTCAGTGTTTTGGAGATATCTTGAGCTATAGAGCTCCGATCGTTCTGATTCTTATTGCAAATTAAACTAGAGACATGGACCTACAAATTTT
>JAOQMQ010000005.1:28203538-28214121 GCA_027563845.1 Erythroxylum subrotundum | reverse complement strand
TGAGTTTTCAATCATGAAATTTTGGAATCTGTTTATTAATGATTTGAAAGGTTGAAAAGTTTGAGCAATCAACTTTTGATAAATTTTCTGTTGTAAATTTTGATAAAATGGGGAGAGTTTTGAAAAATGTTTTTGCTTATTTTTCGATTTATAATTATGTTATCCACGAGCATAAGCTCACCCCCTTCATTCCCATCCACAGGTGATGAGAAGAAGATCGGGTGAAGGAAAAATGAAGTTTTCCGTTTGCATTCCGTTTTTTCGATTGAGGTCCGGTTTTGAGATCGGGTCCCAACAACAGGAGGAGGAACTACTCTATCATCATCATCATCATCATCACACCCAGTTTGAAATCCCGCAATAAAGCGGGTTTTGAGGAGGTCTGACAGTACATAGCCTTACCCCTACATAGTAGAGAGATTGTTTTCGATAGATCCACATGCAAATGAGACAATATAAGAGTGATGTAGATTACAGAGAAAATAGGTAAAACAACATCAATAAATAGAAATAATAATAAAAATAACAAAATATATAGATATAAAAAAGACTAATAATAATAATACTAAAAATGCTAATAATAATAATAAAAAAAACTAATACAAATATGAAAAGACAATAAATAATTAAATAATAATAAAATAGTAACAAAATAAAACGAAGGAAAGTAATAACTAGTGTGCCATTCGAAGGGATCCTCAGTCCTGTGGAAACACACACGTTCTCGTCATAGTGGAAGAGCTCACAAGGAAAATACTGAAGTGGCTGGCGAGAAAGTCTCTGGAGATTCTAAAGATAGAAAGATTTCGCATGAAACACTTTATAACCAAAACAAATAAAATCCTTGACTAATAGAGGAGGTCGCGTATGATAAAGGCGTGTGTTAATAACAGGAAACAAGAGGAAAAGACTGATGGGAGAGGATTGTATCCTATCAACGATCTCCAGCCGTAATTTACATGCAGGTACAAGGACTGCCTAAGCTGCAGCGCAGTTGGTGATATTCCCAATTAAGGGAATCGCCGGTTTCGCAAGTTTTCATTGTACAAAATGCTATTTCAGCATAGTGTTAATAAATGCCTTGCTAAAACGACAAAAATAATTTTCAAAACACCCATTCTCTCTTTCTCTCTCCCTCTCTCTCGCCATCTATAACTACAATATGCTTCTTTCTACGTAAAGAACTCCAAACTTCACTACATTACGTGCTACGCCAACCGAGCCTTCAAGAAGTAATACCACTGAAGTTGCTAACCGTCTAATTAAAGCTAGCAACTCCCATCTAACGAATACATCTAACTTACAAGTAGAGAAGAAACTACGTTAGAGAAGGGGGACTTTGGTTAAACAAACCCAATACATACAAGGAAGAAGAAGCAAAACCTTTTAACCCCAAATTGCATAACAAAAGAATTGAAAAACACACCCGAAGCCAAAGGAAGAACATGTATGTAGAGAAAAAGCTTCACATTCCATAAGGAATACCAACAAAATAAAACTAGCGACATCTCCTACCCAGAAAATCTCGTTTCTCATGACATACAAAATGGTGAGCTTTAGTAAGTAACTTAGAAAGAAAGATACTAGTTGTCAAGAATGTTGTTGCTACGCACCTCTAACACTTAGAACCTCCCACAGCCACTAATAAATCAATGCGAGAAACTACTATGATCAGCAAAAACAATGGCTACTGTTCACAACATAAATAAATGCAACAAATCCAGAGAATCTTGACCTCCCCAAACCTCCAAAAACACAAAACCTATAACTGAAAAACTCAAGACTCACTCGAGAAAGTGCAAGAGGGATACAAAGAGAAAACAAAAGATGTAACGGAGAATCTAGAGAGAGCAAATTAGGGAGAATAACGATATCTTACTTGCACCAATGCCAAAACGAAAATGCTTAATTGCTCACATACTTTTGATTGTTCAAGACAAAACAACTGTTAACTCCCGGTGGGTTATTGTTATTTGGAAAATTTCAAACCCTCATACTGTTTTGAATGTAGGCTCGCTGCAGTCCGGAGGTTGGCAGGCGAGAGAGACTTTTCTAGGCAACCAAATAGAGAAAAAACAATATTCTCAAAAGAAACAAACAAGCAATGAAACTGAACCTGGAAAGGCCAAACGTGGATAAGGGCTTGCCAACACACACCTTAGCCTCCCCACAATGTTATCGTTGCCGCTACCTTTCACCGCTACGTTAAACGACTAGTCACCGCTGCCTTTCACCACTTCGTATGAACAGAAGTGAGAAAACACTCTCCCACAAGATAGGACAAGCAAAATGCAATAACTTCCACAATCATCCACCTTCTCTCCCACAATCATCCACATGGTCTTATCCTATAATTATAATTACTACTACAACCCCCGTACCATAAACATAAACCATAACCATAGCAAAGGCTCACAGAGACTCTCCTCCGTTATACTCACTTCTCATTTTCTCTGTGAAATAACCCTAATCTCTATAAGTATCTACTTCTTTCTCCATTTCAAGCATTGCCCATTTTGTTTTCTTGGTTTCTGAGGAGGTATAGCAAATGGGGTTTGATAAGTTCAGAGGTTTTGACAAGTTGAAATGGAGAAGAAGGCGTAGAAGAGCAGGAAGGAGACCTGGGTTTTTAATCACGAAACACTTGCTTCAAGATCGAATCTTTCTGCGTTTTTAATCAAATATCAAATCTTTCTCAAAAACCCAACAATCTTCACCAAAAGCCCACAAATTTTATGCAGAAATCGGATGCTTACACCAGAGAACAAGAGAAGATCTTTCTCAAGAGACACTCTTGGACTGATGACGGCCACAAACCCTAATGACTTAGATGAGACAAAACGTTTCTAGACATACCTTAAATGAACAAAGAAAATATGGAAAGACCCACCTGCAGGACATCCCAAGGAAGTGACACAAGAGGTGTGACAAATGGAAGCATTGAAGCCATCCATTTTCAACTTCATGACAAGCCATTTCTTCGGAACAATTGTCTTCTCAGAATCCATTTTGTTTCTCATGTGCTTCAACACCCTCCCAAGAACTTTACACTCAGGTTCTATCCTAGCTCTAAGTATCTCCTGCAGAGTAGAAACTTTAGCTTGATGGTTAATAGAATGGAACTCTGAGCAGGAATTAGGAAAAGGGGTAGGTGATGATTCTGATTGCATGAAGTCATGCACCATCTGAACCAGTCTGTCCTCTTCTAAACTTCCCTTCCACTCTATCCACTAATTATCAAAAAATGTATGAGCTTATAAATCTAGGCTCATTTAATAACCATTATATGAATTACATTAATCTCTTCTTATCTAATCCGTAACAATAACAATAACAATATTAAAATAAATTAAAAGGATTTGATAGTATGCTGCCCAACTTTAATTAGTATAATCATAGAAATAATTGAACTAACAAAACTAGTTAACTTCCTCTTCATACTCCAAGCAGCCTTTCTTTTTCAGTTTTCATTTTTCGACAACAGAAACTTAACTAAAAGAAAAAAGTATCAATTTTTTTTAAATTAATGATGCAACTTAAAAATTACATCTTGCTTTACTTCACAAAATGTAGATTTCTTGTCTCTCTGTAACTTGGAGCGTGGAATAACTAAACACCTGTGATTTTGTGGGCGCACCACATGTGCTTGTATGTAGCAACGTGAAACCTCTTCCTTTTTCTAGAACAGATCCTCTGGTCTCTGACTGGAGTACCTTTCGAACTGGAAGTTTCTTTCATTTTCTCGATAAACAAAAATAGCCTCAAGCAGGCCCCCGCAAATCCATGGCGGTATCCGAGGAGGAATGCTCCAATGCCAAGTCCCGATCATCCTCTGCCTCTGCCTCTTCCTCCGCCGGGCCATGCACCTACGCTCACTACTTGGCCAAGACAGTTCTTCGAGGCAGCGTTGTTCTGCAGGTTGTTTGTGGCCGTATCCGTTCTCCTTCCTCAAACGACATCGTTTTCGGCAAGGTCACCTCTCTTTCAATTTCTGATATTGATTACCCTTTGGGTGATGGTATCAGGCATTAGTTACTGTTACAATACATTTGACTACAAGGCCACGAACTTTCGTTACGGCTAGTTTTGTAATTGATGTCTCGCTGTGTTCTGAAAATTGTTGGAACCTATTCTCTTTACTGACTTGTTGAACTTCGATTTATGGATAAAAAGTAGGTTATGGTTTTAATTTTTGCATCACATGAAAAATTCTATTTTTTTAATTTCACTTAATTTTCTTCGTTATTAGCCTTGTCTGACTGGAATCAATGGTGGTAATTATGTAGGAGACTTCGCTAGAGTTGGTAATAATTGGGGAAGATGGAATTGTGCAGTCCATTTGCGAGCAGCCTGTATTTGGCATAATTAAAGATCTTGCTGTTGTACCTTGGAACGACAAATTCAATGCACGAGGCCCTCAGGTAAAAGTCTAAGCTTCCACAGGTTGAATGAGAAGGACACTATGTTATGTGTTCAAGGCGGTTTAGTTTAGGGATAAAAATGAAAAACATGGAGATTCTTTTCTTATCTTCACTGCATACAGAAACAACCTCAATTTAGTGGAAAGTTGGACATTCATGTAAGTCGTTGTTCTGAATGTGTGTTTCCTCCTTTTCTTCCATTAGATGCAGGGGAAAGACCTGTTGGTTGTTATTTCTGATTCTGGGAAGCTTACTTTTCTGACATTTTGCAATGTTATGTACAGGTTTGTGTTCTCTTTTCTATTTCTTGTCTTTGGAATTCTTGCTTTTTGTACAGGAATGCTAATTATAATGACAATACTGTTGTGTTAGGTTTTTACCTTTGACGCATGTCCATCTTTCCAATCCCGGTAATTCAAGACATCAGCTTGGAAAGATGCTAGCTGTTGATTCCAGGCAAGTTTATTTTATGGATGATAACATCCTTTTAACATCTGGCTGTTATGGTCATAATGTTTAGTCATTCGTTTTGTGCTCAACTTTTTGTTTGCTATGTGGATTTTATTTATAGAACGGGTAGCATTGAATCATGGGGTACATGTTTGGCCCATTTCTTGTGCGACAACGTAAGCAGTTCTTCTATTGTCAAGTACCATTCATGTTGCTAAAAATTGAGCTTTTTTTTGTGTGCATATAATAAACTAAATCTTTCTTTTTTTGGGTTTATACATCATTCAAAGAGCTTTTTGAGAATACTGGCTGATAATAGAATTTGATTCTGGCTTCTGGATTGTCAATTCCAAAATTAGGATCACAAATAGGGCCCTTCTTCAATAGATGAAATCTCTAAGAAATGTTGTGTGCGTATTTTCTTTGAAGTATCCACTCTTGGGTACAATTGTATGATGCAGGAAATTTGGTTATGGGTCATTGTTTGCTGTGAACTTAGAAGCTACAAAATGAAACTGTAAGAGGTTAGGGGGGTTATTGCCAAAAGAGGATTTGTAACAGTATTTGAAATATGAAAATTAGCAATAATTGAAAAGGGAAGCCTTGGATGACAATATGGCTCTCGGTAATTATCTAGTAATCCTTTTGCATGCAAAAAAGGTCAACTTAGTGTCATGGCCAATTACCCTATGCCAAAGCACTAAAACCAAAGTGGAAATCACACTTAGGAATTTTTCTAAAATGATATTTTTTCCTTAGTGATGCTACAATTTGGAGGAAGCATTTCTTTATTAGTGGTAGCAAAAAGTGGTGATATAGTTGAATTGTGTGTTGCATTATGTACAATAACAACAACATTCAGTATTAATCCCGCTGATACTCAGGGTTTGGGGAGGTCTAATAGTACGCAGCCTTACTCCTAACTAATAGAGAGGTTGTTTCCAAATGATCCACATGAAAAGAAAGAAAGGGTTGTGTGTTACATTATGTAATATTAATAAATCATACAAAGATTCTAAGAAGTTAGGATTTAGCTTACAGAGCAGAAGATGGGGATTTTGAATGTCTTAAAGAGGAAATGCAGCCTTGTTGATGGACATTTATAGCGCTTTCATATATTTTGTAAGAATTAAGCTTTGGGTTAGGAGTGCCAATGTATCAATATCATATATTTGCAAGAACGATATTTCACATTTTGCTAGTAAATTAGCTGTGATTATGATGATTTGATTGATTGAGGTAATTGCGAGATTGATTTGCTTCAAACACGCAATCTTTTGGTTATAATAGTGCCCTAAATGATCCTGTTCTCCTTCATTAGCTTAAGAAGCATTTATCTTATTACTAAATAAGCATGCTTCTGTAAGCAAAAAGTTTCAATGAAGGGTCAATGTTACAAAGAATAGCATATGGTTAGTTGCTCTTCTTTACCACTTTATAGCGTTATGGAATACTTTGTACTTAGATGATAAAGATACTAGTGTAGAGCTTAGCATGATCCGATTACTATTCATATTAAGAAATAGACCATTTATAAACTTTCCTTTAAGCAGACAATCTTTGTAGGTTGCAAAATCATGGGTTGGCTATTCTGGTCTCATAGAGCAATGTGTTGGCCCCTCCTTTAATTCTCCATGTGTTGGCCCCTGCTTTAATTCTCCATTCGAGAAGCTTAGTCTAATATATTTGTAATTTGGTTCTTACATTCTTTTTTGTTTTTTTGTTTTTTGCAGTGGAAGTTTCATTGCTACTAGTGCATATGAGGATCGGTTGGCTCTGTTCTCCCTATCACTATCTGGTGGCAGTGATATCATTGATGAGGTTTATGTCTATATCTTTTGCACATGTTATGGAAGATTTTTTATGAATGCATATACAAAAAGCATAAAATAGAAATTCTACTTAATTGTAATGACACTACAAACCAAGTGGATGAACATGAACTGTTGTTTTTGCCATAATCTCAGAGAATACTTTATCCTCCCGACAATGAAGGAAATGCGAGTGTTTCCAGGAGTATGCAGAATGCAAGTATTGCCAGAAGTATTCAAAGACTTATTATCGCTGGTACAATATGGAGCATGTGCTTTATCTCAATAGATTCCAATCAACCAAGTAAAGAGCATAATCCTTTACTTGCCATTATTCAGAATAGGTATGGCAGCTGATCTGATCATGTTTGCTACACTTTGTGGATCATCAAATAATATTTTTGATTGCTTAGTAACAGCCACTTGAGTTTCTCTTATCTTTTTTGCGTGCTATTAGCCGAGTTAACCACAGTGATTATATTTTATTACTGCAGGAGGGGAGCACTGCTAAATGAACTGATATTGCTGGAATGGAACATTAGAGAACAAGCTATACATGTTATTTCACGATATGTTGAAGGAGGACCATTGGCACACAACATTGTTGAAGTGCCTCATTCTAATGGATTTGCCTTTCTGTTCAGGGTGGGTGATGCTCTCTTAATGGATCTTAGAAATGCTGAGAATCCCCGTTGTGTCTATAGGACAAGCTTAAATTTCATGCCAACTGCAGTGGAGGAGCAAAATTTTATTGAAGATACATGCAGAGTTAATGATAATGATGATGATGGTTTGTTCAATGTTGCTGCACGTGCTTTATTGGAACTTGGGGATTATGATCCCATGTCTGTAGATGGTGAAGATGGAAATGGGAAATCTGATGCCAAATATGTATGTTGCTGGAGTTGGGAACCAAATAGTGTTAAAAATCCAAAGATGATTTTTTGTGTGGACACGGGAGAATTTTTCATGATTGAGATTTGCTTTGAAGCTGAGGGTCTCAAAGTTAATGTATCTGATTGCCTATACAAACGTCTACCTTGCAAGGAAATTTTGTGGGTTGAAGGTGGATTCTTGGCTGCACTTGTTGAGATGGGAGACGGAATTGTTCTGAAAGTGGAAAATGAAAGACTTGTGTACGCAAGCCCTATACAAAATGTTGGACCAATCTTGGACATATCAGTTGTTGATTACCATGACGAAAAGTGCGATCAAATGTTTGCCTGTTGTGGGGTGGCTCCTGAAGGCTCATTAAGGGTCATTCGAAGTGGTATCAGTGTTGAAAGGCTATTGAAGACCGCCCCTATTTATCAAGGGATTACTGGTGCTTGGACAGTTAGAATGCTTATAAATGACTTATATCATTCTTTTCTCGTGCTATCTTTTGTTGAAGAGACGAGGGTACTATCAGTTGGTGTTAGCTTTACTGATGTGACTGATTCAGTTGGTTTCAAGCCTGATGTATGCACTTTGGCATGTGGTCTTGTGGATGATGGTTTGCTAGTCCAAATTTATCAATCTGCTGTTCGAGTTTGTTTGCCAACCAAGGTTGCTCATATTGAAGGCCTACCGCTGTCATCTCCAGTTTGTTCATCGTGGTTTCCAAATAATTTAAGTATCAGTTTGGGAGCAGTTGGACAGAAGTTTATTGTTGTCTCAACTTCTAATCCATGCATTTTGTATGTCCTTGGGGTCCGAAAACTTTCAGCATATCATTATCAAATATTTGAAATGCAACATTTGAGATTGCTGTGTGAGTTATCTTGTATATCCATACCCCAAAAGCATTTTGTGCAAAGGGACTATTCAATCAATTCTTTGGATGAGGAACATGCAGCTGCCCTACCAATTGGAGTTGGCATGAGCAATACCTTTATTATTGGTACACACAAGCCATCAGTGGAAATTCTGTCATTTGTGCCCGATTCAGGCTTAAGGGTTCTTGCATTTGGGACAATTTCTTTAACAAATACAATGGGAACTGCTGTTAGTGGTTGCATTCCTCAGGATGTAAGACTTGTACTGGTTGATCGGCTTTACGTTCTTTCTGGTTTGAGGAATGGAATGCTGCTAAGATTTGAGTGGCCTGCTATCTATACCCCCTCGACATTAGAAACACCTAGTCATGGATGTTCTATGGGTTCATGTGCTGTAAATCCTAATGCTGCCATGTCAAATAGAGATGCAGAAAAGGAAATGGATGATGAACCTGTTAATTTACAACTGATTGCAACTCGCCGTATCGGCATTACTCCTGTTTTCCTTGTTCCACTAAGCGATCAACTTGATGCGGATATGATTGCTCTTAGTGATAGGCCATGGTTATTGCACACTGCAAGACATGGTCTCTCTTATACTTCAATAGCATTTCAGCCTTCCACACATGCAACACCTGTATGCTCTGGTGAATGCCCCAAGGGAATTTTGTTTGTTGCAGAAAGCAGTCTATATCTGGTAAGAACCTTTTGGTAGATTCATTCTTCATGGCAACTTGTACTTTTGTTCGAAAACAATCTTTTGTCAAGCTTTATAACTTAGCTAATTGCAAACCTGCACTTTTTGTGAATATTTTATTTAAATAAAGTTTAACCTAATTTATTCTTAGTGTTTAATTTAATATAAGATTTAAGTTAACATCTTAACAGTTATTTATTAAAACCTTAGTCTTACAACATGCATTTATAAAAATTCAGATCAAATAAAATTTAAATTAATTAGATGTTGATATCTATATATAAAAAGTAACATATAATAAATCAATTAAATAGAAAGTAGTAAATAAAAGTAACATATAAACTAGGCATTTTTTAATTGTATAACAACATATTCAAGCTTTCAGAAATATTATGTCATTACTATTTTATTATAATGAAAGAACTTAACTCTTGCAAAATTGATTTTTTGTACACTGTTAAATGTTCATTGTCTTGATATTGAAAAAGGTAAATACTGTAGTTAATTGGCTAATCCATCACTATTGTAAGCCCTTCAATTTTCTTGTATGATTCTTTTGAAAAATATAAGATAAGTTAAGATGTGAAAAACCTTTTAAGAACTAATAAAATATGAGAAACTTATAAGTTTAGAATCTAAAATTATAATGTTTAACGTTATAAAAGCCCTCTCTAAACTATCATTTAAAGAAAATATTTAATTGCATGTACTAAAACAATGTAATGCATTGTATTTAATTGATCAATATTCTACATGTTTTTCTAGTCCTATGTGGAAAATGAAAGCATTTACTCTTTATTAGTTTCTGATAGTTTGAATTTGTATTTATAGATATAGCTATAGATCTGTGCAAAAAAATCTAATTAATAAAGAATCCTCTCATGGATCTTCCCTGAAGTGGTCATTTGGTTTGAATGAAAGTTTGGTGGGGTGTGGAGGTCCCTTTTATTTGGATCATCTGCATGCACTATTGGCATGGTATTGAATGATATTTGCTAGATAGGCTCCCTCCACCATCTTTTCACTTTCTTGGTTTCTCATTGCCCTTCTTTGCTCTTGAGCTTCTAAAGCATTAATCACTCATAGGTCCCTCAAGATCTTTGAGAGTTTTGATACCATGTTGAAGTTTTTTAAAAAAATAGAAGATGAACATGTATAAGATAAGATAAAAGAATAAGTAACACTCAAGTTTTATTATGCCATCGGAATAATGAACTTGGTTGCCTTATATAGGCAAAATGCAAAAAACTCAATAACTGTTTGTAAAAGCTTCTGACTTTTATTCAGATGATAAAAATAGATGTACAGATACTGCTATCCTTATATAGAGCTAGGGTACATAGTTATGGGAGTCTTCCTAATTAGGAAGGCTCCTTATTTGGAAATATCCCTAATATAGCTAGATATTACAACTAAGGATAATCTATAAGGATAATCCCTTAATTAA
>JAOQMQ010000005.1:28191093-28203438 GCA_027563845.1 Erythroxylum subrotundum | reverse complement strand
ATATTACAGCTAAGGATAATCTATAAGGATAATCCCTTAATTAAGGGACTATCTATTATTATGGGATTCTCTACACTGTTAAATAGAGATTTCAGCCAACAAATCTGGCTTATAAGGTAAGATTAAAAACAAACTAAAGACCTATTGGAAAGGAATTTTAATAGTTCTACAATTTTGAATTAATTCCTGCTTTCAAAGTTTAGAAAAAGATTGATATTAGCTTCTGATCACTTGTAGTGTTCTGCTGGGTTCTCAAATCAGCATTCTGAATATCTCTGATGTTGAATGGACCAAATTGAAATATTGGAGTGATAATTTGATTGATTGCTCTTGATGTCCCTTTTTAAGTTACAGAACAGTTAAAATAGACCATCCTAGGTTTTCTCTTTCTATTGCTTATATCTTCCCATTTAGTTTCTGGGAGCCATCATTTATTATTAGAGTGAGAGCAATTTTGAACTGGTACTTCTATTAACGTTTCAAGTACTCCACCATATTTCATATTTGAAGTAGAAGTCCTTTTAACTATCTGTGTGGTTTGGTTGACATTATGAATTTTATTATTGTGCCTCAGGTTGAGATGGTGCATAGTAAGAGGCTCAATGTGCAGAAATTTCATCTTGGAGGTACCCCGCGAAAGGTCCTTTATCATAGTGATAGCAAATTGTTACTTGTGATGCGGACTGACGTTAACAGTGACGGTGACAGTGACGGTGGCACATGTTTGTCAGATATATGTTGTGTTGATCCCATCAGTGGCTCACGAGTGTCATCTTACAAGTTTGATGTTGGAGAAACAGGAAAATCCATGGAGTTGGTGAGGGCTGGAAATGAGCAAGTTCTAGTGGTTGGAACTAGCCTGTCCTCTGGTCCAGCTATTATGCATAGTGGCGAAGCTGAGAGGTATATAATCTGTGTCAATCTTGCTGTTCCATTGCTTCATGATAGTTATATATGAGCATTTTAGTTGCCTTCCTTAGTTATAAACCTCATTTTCTATTTCTCCAACAGCACCAAGGGTCGTTTATTAGTTCTCCGCCTTTCACCTGCTCAAAATTCAGATAGTGGATCGATGACAGTCTGTTCAAAGGCAGGGTCATCTTCTCAAAGAACTTCACCATTTTGTGAAGTTGGTTGTGCTGCAGAACAGCTATCAAGTAGTAGTGTTTGCAGTAGCCCAGATAATAATAGCTGTGATGGAAGCAAAATTGAAGAGAACGAGTCATGGCAGCTTCGTGTGTCTTATGTAATTACATATCCTGGAATGGTACTCGCTATCTGTCCATACCTTGATCAGTATTTCTTGGTATCTGCTGGTAATGCTGTAAGTGAACATCTTATGGTCTTTGGAAGTAAGGTTATCTGTTGCTTGTCTGCATTATTTACTGAGTAAAGATATCAATCTTCTTTTTTAGTTCTATGTATGCGGTTTTCCAAATGATAATCCCAATAGAGTGAGAAGGCTTGCTGTGGGGAGGACACGCTTCATGATAATGTCATTGACTACCCATTTGACTAGGATTGCGGTTGGTGATTGTCGGGATGGGATCCTTTTCTATTCTTATCACGAGGTTGGTGAAAGGCATTTCCCTTTCAGTTTCTGAGATTATACATTAGATGGTTGCTTGTGCTTATTCTTGTCTGGGTTTCATTTTACTGTTGCAGAAGTGATTTGTTCCTTTTATTTTCTCATTTTTCCATTGCTAGGATTCGAAAAAACTGGAGCAGCTTTATTGTGACCCAACTCAGAGGTTAGTTGCTGATTGTGTCCTTATGGACGTTGATACAGCAGTTGTTTCAGATCGTAAGGGAAGCATTGCTGTCTTGTCATCTTCGGATCGTTTAGAAGGTAACTATTAATGTTTATAGCAGTATTCAACCTCTACGGTAGGATGTGAGTGCCATGTTTAATTTTAGTCTAAAGGGAGAACTAGTTCTATAATTATTCTATATTCATTTCACCTTAACCGGATCATGGGAATGTGCAGTGCCAAAGTTTTGGAATACTTCAAACTCTCACCTTGCAAATGTTTGCATTTTGCCCAGGGTCCTATTTCTTTGCGTAGTTTGCTCTAGAGGAACCTCAGCTTTGGGGCATTTGCATTATAAGGGGCAGTCGTTAGTGATAAAACTTATACTATTGGTTGAAGCTAAATAAGTTGTCTAGCTTATTTGTCTGATTATTACTCTTGAATGCTTGGTGTAACTGGGGAGTTCATATTTATGTACTTAATATCTTGTCTTTCTTTGCTCTAGGTAATGCCAGTCCAGAATGCAACTTGACATTGAGCTGTGCTTATTACATGGGTGAGATAGCTATGAGCATTAGAAAGGTAATGTTCCAGGCACATGTTGTTTAGGGCCCTATTTAATTGAAGCTATATATGAATGCAAAACTTAAAATCATATAGTTATTGCCAAGTCACTGAACTGATCATCTTTCTAACTTCGAAGAGATGTTCTATTGTCATTGATAAATCAAGCCTGGAATGGGGGCCCCACTTTAGATTAAGGTCATTTGTGTTTAAAGGCTTGGTTGTGCATGAACTTACCAGTTTGTCCTTTCCTTTCTGAATAACAGTTAGGCAGATAAGTTATATTAGAAGATGGCTAACATCTAGTCTGTTGATGATATGATTGGTGTAAAAATCTTACTAGTACTGGGTATTGGTGGTTGATATTTAAACTTTTAAATACCATACATCCATTGTCTTTCACAAGGCTTTCAAAGTAGCAGTTGCTGGATCATTACAGGCAAAATCAATTTTCTAGTTGTTTGTTAACGAGTTTTATTCCTAGTTCAGGTTCGTAAGTATGAAGGTGACTCTACTATAATGTAAAAAGTAAAAGTAAAGGAGAAAACGAAGGGGTAAAGATGCATAAGATTTAAACAAGGTTTAACCTGGTTCCATTGTAGAATTTACATTTGCAAATGCAAAAACCACAAAAGTATTCAAAGAGTGCTATTAACCAAGTTTAGCACATTTATTTCTAGTAGGACAATGAAATATCTTATAATATTCTTATGGAATACAAAAAGGAAAATTACTATTATGGTATTACATACTGAATCTCCAAGATATAGAATATTTATATTTTAATGTTAAATGTCGGATGTAGAAGAACTGGAAGCCATTCAAACAATATTGTCGGATTTCATTTTCTTTTTCAGCCGAAAGGGAAATAGAGATAGAATAGACGCCTGATGATAGATTTTAGTACTAGTGGGGAGCAGAAGAGAGGCACTGCCGTTAGATTACAGCAACATTGCAAGGAAGAAAGAAGAAAGAATATAAGAGGTAGGTGGTGATTCCAGTAGCTTAAAATCCTGAAAATGGTTACAGTATCAGCAGTTAGAAACTAGGTTAGGGTTTTGAATTAGGGGGAGAAACCGAGGTTTGAGTTTTAGGATTGGAACTTGAGCTCTAATACCATGTGAAAGTATTCACGGATCCAAAAATCATGAGAGTACTCAAATATAGTAACTATGTTTAGTTCGTCTGTTACTCTGTTTCTAATAGTGAGAATTATAACATTATATAATAGGGTAGTACATAATAAATATAACATTTTACTATAGGATAATGGAATATTCCTATATGTAGACATATAGTGTTTATAGGATACCCACGATATTATTCCTTTGTGTCCCCTGATATTCTTACAGACACAATATTTATTATTTGTTGAATCTGCATAATCTTCAACAATAACCTAAGGCATTGACTTTCAGATCCTCCATGCACAATCAATTGTCCTTAATATGCTTTTCTTGTACCCTTCATGGCAACATTGGTCATTCACAATTATTTTGGTTAGCCTTAGTTGCAATCTACATTGTTGTTACACTCTGAAAGTGTATTTTTTCTCATTTTTTCAATGGATTGCTAAAAGATTACAGTAATGATAAAACAATGACTTCCAGATTGTCTCCTCTGTTTGGTGTTAAGGGATATCCAAAAAGTTTGGTGCACTTTGTATTTTATTTAGTTATTTTAATCTATTTTCGACTATTCATTGTTTGCTTTTACTTAAAATCTTTTGAGTAGATAGGTTGCTAGCTATCTTCTTTTTAGTGTGATGATTATTCTGACATGAGGGAGATGGTTATTTCTTTTTAGATTTTGATTCTAACAGTCCTCTGCTACTTGTTGACTTTACTTTTGTAGGGTTCATTCTCTTATAGGCTTCCGGCCGATGACATGTTGATGAAGTGTGATAGTGCAATTACAAATATCGATGCTTCAAACAATACTATCATGGCTAGTACACTTATAGGAAGTATAGTAATCTTTATTCCTTTATCCAGGTAAGTTATCTATTTCTTTTGTGGAGGATGTAGTTTCTGTTTTCTTCAAGCATACTGCTAGTTCTTGGTAGTGTTGTTTGTCAACTTAGCATGAAATATATGCACCCTGCTAGACAAACTGAAATCAACAATCTAAACATTGTGAATTGGTTTCCATGTAGTTTGCATCTCCCAGAAAACCAAAAGAAGTCACCTTTTACCAATAAGAGAGATTTCTTCAGTGAATTAAATTCTTTTCTTTTTCTTGCTGGGCTGAGTCCATAAAAAGTTTGGAATCCTTGCGGAGATTCCTTGAAGTGAAAATTTGTTGGTCTGCGTCTGGGATTAGCCATCCTGTGATAGGATTGTTGAAAGATCATATATTCCTACTTTTATCCTTTAAAATGGAACCTGTTATTTTCCAATTGAAATTCCCTTGGGATGTCTTATAGAGGATAAAAGTTCTGTCTTATAGAGGATAAAAGTTCTTCTGTTGCTGCACAATAAGAAACTATGTGACCACTTTCCACTTTTTGAGTAGTGACAAGAATATTTTGTTGAGGAAGAGGAGATGCGTGTTCTTTCACTATTTTCCGTAGGGCCTCTTCTGGTTCTTTTAGAGTTGCGTAGTCTCTCTTGAATATCTGGAGCTCCTTAAGCTGACAACTTAAGTCCTGGTGAACCTTGCGCTAAGCATTACATCTACAGGGATCAATTGTGGACTTCTGATGGTCAGATAATATTCAGAGGTCTCTAATTCTTAATTGAGATCCTCAGATTTATAGATTTGGGAGCTATCTTTGTTTCCAAAAGTGTCCCCTGATTGATCCCCCTTCTTACGTGTAAATTGATAGTCACGAAATATTGTGCAATAAAATTTTTCAAAGACTGTTCTTCTAGATAATTAAACTGCTGTAAAGATGGAATGATGCATTCCAAATCCTCCAAACCATTGAAAGACGAATTCATTGATTTGAATATCTACCCTACATCTAGATTTCTGAATGCTATTGATCTTCAACTGAACCTCGAGTCAGAATTCTATTTGTAATAACCTGGCATCAATTTCTTTCGTAGAGCTTTGGGATGTGAAGAATGATGTGATATGAATTATGAAGCAAAATTGAAGGAAAAGCACACATTGTGTGCACACGTTATATCCATACACACTGTACATTCAGTTTTTCTTACAGCTATTCAGATGCAAAAAGATTATATAATACTAAACTGAGTTCCTTGTAACTATGTACGTGTTTGATGTTTAACTTTTCCAATGGATACATCTTTGATTTTTCTTTACAGGGACGAAAATTTACTCCTAGAAGCTGTGCAAGCTAGACTTGCCCTTCATCCTTTGACTGCTCCTATCTTGGGAAATGATCACAGTGAGTTCCGTAGCCGTGAGAATCTGGTAAGAAAATATGCATCCGTTTCACATATTGCCATTAGATTGCAATGATATATTAGAAAGAGAAACGTGCTATTATTCTATTTATGGGCTTCGGTGTATTCCCTTCGCCTGTCGATGTTACTTAGGTTGAACCTAGTACATATGGAAAATTCAAACCGCTTGCTTAGTTGAGCTTTAGCATTATGGAAAAGTAAAACCGCTTGCAAGATTTTTCTAAAGACAGTTTATCCTGCTGGAGTTGTAATTATGATATTTTAAGTGTGGGATCAGTTAGAAATGATAGCCAATTCTTAATTTTACTGCAATATTTGACCCTTACCGCTGCAAATTGAGTTGAATGCTCCAAATTTGCTCAGTGATTGCCCCATTTTATCTTATGCCACAAGATTGATAAGAATAATAGGATACAATAGTTTTGGTTCGACAAAGCAAAGCAAATCTCCACACTTTCTTTTTTCTTTCCTGTCTTTCTAAAGTTTTCCTGCTTCTTCTTTGGTTGGCAGGTTGCAGTGCCTAAAATACTCGATGGTGACTTGCTCGCCCAGTTCTTGGAGTTAACAAGTGTACAGCAAGAAGCAATATTATCTTTACCTCTTAGCTCTGACAAAGTAAAAGCATCTCCAAAATCAAATTCTTCTTTGCCTCTTCCTGTAAATCAGGTTGTACAGCTCCTTGAACGGGTTCACTATGCCCTCAATTAAGTGCACCTTCATCAGATAAATGCCTATCGCCTTGTGAGGAGTAGAAAATTTTGAAACCAGGTACCCCTCAATCCAAGGGTGAAGGTGCTTATATTTTCTCTTACTGCCATTTTACCTGTGTAATGAGTGACAATAGGCCCTATACCTAACCCTTAAAGCCAAATTGACAAGGTCATTGCAAATCGATTTCCATGATAACAATTTTGAAGAACGTGGAGTCAACACTGACTGATGCAAAACAGCAAAAGTTCACATATTATGATCTTCCATGCACTGCAGCTGAACGGACTCTTATGTGTTGAATTATTAAAAGTCACAGTATGTACCATGTAATTAACCCCTTACGTATGTTGTTCTTCCTATATAACTACGTCGTAGTTTTCATTGGTGTTTATGACTTTGTCAGAACTCATGATCTATGCGGTGGCCAAATGGGCCTTGGAGGAGCAAATTACATATTGGTTCTTGTATAGGCGCTCGTTTAGTTTTGAAGAGTAATTAGGGAGCCTGGTGGTGCGCCCCTTACCTGCGACTTGGTGTCCCAGGTTCAACACAATGTGGTGGAATTGGATTTTAGGGTCTCTCAAAACCCAAAAGAACATTATTTCTATGCATGCATTACCTTCTTTTTGTATTTCGCTCGACTTTCTGGTTTTATTGGTCTTAACAACGTAGGTTGGAGAAAGTTGTAATTGTAAGTATTAGTTAACAAATGTTTGTAGAGTGTAATCGTTGAGAACGTGCCAGCTTATAATTCATTTTCGTATTGTTACCGTCTTTAATGTGTGAGACGACTATAGTTTATGAACTTGTCAATTAATACCCTGTTGGACATATTTATAAGTGCAATCAGAAACTTGTACAACTCTTGACATTATTTAAACGTCATTGTGTTTACGTGTTGACGGGAATGGCAAGGGTTTGAGTTTGGGTAGGGTATTGCGAGATGAATATACTAAAATAATATCCATAGATTAAAAGTTGTTATCCATATCCATTTCCTTAATTCATATCCATATCTAGTGTAATTAAACATTAGCATACTGTTTACTAATTCAAAATACAGATCAGAATATCCATGCTTTTATTGAAAGATCTGAAAGCAAAGATCGGAGATTTCAAACAAAGAAGAAGAAACTTGTTGATGGAATTTATAACCGTTTTCTAAATTTTGGTGATTTTTATTGTAATTATATTGATTTGTTATTATATTTTCTTTAATAACATGTTATAGTCTAAATTAATAGGAAGAGAGGTAAATTTTGACTTCCAGATAATTTTTCTACAAAAGTCAAATATCTTCTCTATTTCATCTTCTATAAACTTGTATTTATAGAATCTTGTATGTTGGTCTCAAGTAGATAAGGTAAAACTTGATCACGCTGAAGTCAACTAGTTATATACAATTTGATTGAAATTCAATTGAGCTTAGGTACGAGGGATTAACCTTAGGCTTAGCCCAAAAAGCTCAAACAACCTACTTGTTCGACCAAAATATTTTAGCGTGGTTTTCTCGGGCTTAGGTCATATGTTTTTTTGGTCATTAACTTGGCCTAACTTGAGCATCTATCATATTTGATCCTAAACTTTTCATTTCAAATTCTCTAACCAGCTATAGTTTTAATTCTTTAATGCAATCTTTGTTACAATTTACAGCCAACATGTTTTCTATATACAATAGAAAGATAATGAAAGTATTATCACCAAACTTATTAAAAACATGTGCAAGTGACTTTATTATGTCTTTTGTATCCAAGGCTTGTGATGAAGAAATGAGATCTCTTATACCAACTTCTCAACATCTGCTCAAAGGCCATATGGAGATATGTTCAAGTTATCTTTTTTTTTTTCCCTCTTCAAAACCCTTTTGCTGGAGCATATAAATTTAATCTCTAATATCTAAAGTTCTAATTTATAATTTTAATGATAAAGAATATGTTACTGCTAATATTTTTATTGTTTAGAGATATTATTAAGTTAAATGTTAAAGATCAAGTTAAATGGAAGAATAAAATAAGTAAAAGGGTTAATTTAATCAATTAATCAATCAAAGAACGAAAAAAACGAGTAATATACAGGACATATACAATTTACGCGAAGAATCAAGAACAAGGAGGAATCAAGCATATCAAAACTTAGACAAATTATTATAATCCTTCTCATAATCTTATTTTGGTCATTTCAATAAATTAGATGCTCAATCATTGTATGATCATTTGCACATTGGCATAATCAAGAGAAAGTTTATTTTGATCTTTAAACAAGCTTTTAGAGAAGTTTTAACATGGTTTTAAATCAAGTTTTTGTTGTGAGAATATATTTTGATCTTTGAAAGAATTTAAGAAGTAAAAAAAAACTTCTTTTAGGAAGTTTGAATGTGGTCATTTGATTGACCAATGTTAAGATTTTGGATAAATTGGTTGATCGATGTGGCACTGTAATTGACCAGTATGATAGGATAGTCGATCAATATAGAAGTGTGGTCAATAGATGCCTTTTAAAAATATGTATTGTGAGTTTATGATCACTTTGTTCAACCAATGTGGTACATTAGTCAACTAATGTACTAGAATGGTTGACTTATATATATAGAATGCTAGACTAGTGCTATTGTTACCAATTGTTGGCATGATTAGTTTTTGCTTCTAACAACTATTTTACGTGGTTTTGAGTATAAATTGATCACACATAAGTTATATGAAGTAGGTTGGGCATAATAGAGAGTTGATAAGAGTCTTTTTTTTAAAATTTAAATTGAATTGAATAATAATAAAGGGTACAAGAAGGTACATCTATCCCAATAAATACCATACACAACAAGCTCAACTAATCAGCTTAAGATAAGCAAAAACGACGTGACGTTAGGGCAAAGAAGACCCTAACATCAAACGAAGCTACCAAGCTTTACAATTGGAGAGAGCTCATTTAGGGCAAAACGAGATAAACTTTCACAGCCCATCCAGAAATTACTCGAGAACGAAGTTGAGGCTGGCTAGGGCTCAAGACTGTGTCGCCTTCAGAGGCTCCATCTGCTACCACGCACTGGGGAGAATCCATCAGTAAGTTGATAAGAGTCTTGAGAGGCTAGAAAGTGCATATTTGTATTACATAACACTTATTGAGCCGTTATCCATCAGTATAAGCAAAAGGAGTATTTTAGTTATATATTACATATAATACACTTTGTAAGGGTTCTTTTTGAATTTGAACAATAATTGTAAGTGGATACCCTTTACTCATTACATAACAAGATGATTGTAAAGATTTCTCTTCATCACTAGAAAAGAAGGTGTTGTATGAAGAGATGTTCTTCACCTAATGAAAGAAGAAGATAGTGAATTTTCAAGTGGAGATTGGGGAGCGGATGTAGGCTAAGGCTTATTTAGCTGAATCATTATAAATCAAAATTGACTCTTCCTTACTCTATATTATTTATTATAGTGATTTTTTGTGGTTATCATATATGAATTTATAACCATTCATTCATTTAGAAATAAAAAAGTAAACATACACAATTCACTCCCCATTTTGTATGCCTTCCGAGAGTCAAAGATCTCTATAAAGAAAATCAATTTTTTCATCTAACTCTTTGAGATGTAAGTCAAGCACATTACTCATTGGTAGGACTACTTCGATTGTAGTATGTCAAACCATATGGGAAAATATTTCATTAAATTCAATTCCTTCTTTTTAAGCATATCCTTTCACCACCAATCTTACTCTACTTATCATCACCATTTTCTTGATTTTAAAGACCTATTTATTACCAGTTGATTTATGTCCCTATGGTAATGGAACAAGTTTTCAAGTTTTGTTTTTACAAAAAGCATTAATTTCTTTCTACATTATTTTCATCCACTAAGAGGCATCTAGATTATTAAGTGCTTCTTATAGAGTTAATGGGGCCCTATCTTGTGTTGAAAATTATTATGCTATATTGCCCTTCATTATATAATTTGAGTTAGTGGTCCTTTTATGTGATCTGATCGATTAATTTTTGAAGTTCCAGACTTAACTAATTCATAAACATCTTTAATGTTGCTTTAAAATAATCATTTTATTGAAATTTCTTTTCCACATGTATCATAGTCTCTAAACTTTTTTTTGGATATGTCTTTATGGTTTATTTAGCATTATACATCATGTATATAGGATTTTCAGAGATATGGAGGTTGGAACAATTCATCTCCTTATATACACTTCTTCTTTAGTTTCTTTAACTTAATTGTAGTTGATCAGACATGATTCACTACATAATAGACAATATTGACTACTTATTCCCAGAAGAAGGCCTGTAACTCTCAATAGTGCCCTTGTTCTTTCTAATAGAGATGTGTTCATCTGCTCTGCCCCTTTGTTTATAACGCTGTGTATGGTTACTGTGATCCATTTGCTGAGACGGAACGAAACAAAAATTTGGAGACAGAACAGAACAAAAATTAGAGACAGTGAGGTGTTTGGTTGTGATGGACAAAACAGATAAAACTGTGTTCGTCTCAAGGACAGAAATGTGCTTGGTTGTAGTTGTCAGAACATAAAAAAACAGTGTCAATGATTAAAGTGCCTTTGCAGAATAATATGATTGGAAATATATAATTCATTTATTATTTTAAAACGAATGATTTGTATTAGTAATTTAATTGTATCTATAAATAAGGAATTTAAAAAATAAGTAACATAATTTTAATTTTCCATTATGATGGAAAGTACTAATTGCATAATTTGGCTAACATAATCTTTTTTGTCCATAATATGTAAGTATCCACATCACAAATTAATTATCAACTAATATTTTATAATAATAATAAAAGGATGAAGAAAAAGGAGAAAATTAAGAATAATAATATTAATAATGTGAGTAACAACAACAACAACAACGACGACGACGACGACAACAATAACAACTAGGGGTGTTCAAGAAAACCCATGAACCGGACCTGAACCGCATGAACCGAACCTGTGAATAAGGTTAACCAAACCTGAGTTCAAGTTCGGTTCGAACCGAACCTGAAAAATCAGGTTCATGGTTCAGGTTTAGGTTTCTAACTTGCGGTTCTAGGTTAACCGAATCTAAACCGCAGCTATAGCAGTTAACCGAACTGAACCTGATTTATAGGTTTAGGTTTAAACCTGAACCTGAAACACCCAAAAAATCTATCATATATTTAGATATAAATTAAGAGGATATTAATAGTAATAAATTCACTAGTATTTACTATATTAATTCTTGAGTGAAAAAAAGAAAAGACAAAAAAACTACTTTAATTCTATGTTGTTAAACGTTAATCTTGAACATTGCTATTATAAATAACAACTAATGCATAACACTCAATACTTCTACTTCAAATAGTAATTAATATGTGTCAAAGTTATTGATCGAAGTATTAAACAATTAATAAAAAAATTCATTGACTAAAATAATATAATCATTTAGAGATTAATTAAAGAAATTAATAAGTATAAAACACATTTATTAAAAAATCCTACAATTTTAGTTTTTTAAGGCACATATATTAGCTTAGATATTTATAAGATAATATAAACATTAAACAAGTAAGTAATACTGATTCTTAAAAATATATAATATAGGTGCTAATAAATAATAAGAATATAATAATATTGTCTTGTACAAATACAAACATAGTTTTATTTATTAGAAAGGAATTAAAAAATGAGTTGATTTAGTAATAGACTATAGGATTGTATTTTTTTATACGGTTGCGCTTTTTATAATATAATATTTAAAATTTTAACTATGATATTAATTGCATTTTTTACACTAAGTTGTAATAAGAAAAATGATACTTTTTGGTGTTTATTAGTTATTATTATTATTATTATTATTATTATTATTATTATTATTACATGATAAAATAAGATTTAATGATGTTAGAAGAATATTTTTATTATTTTTTTAATCAATGAGATCTAGTAGAGCAGTTCGT
>JAOQMQ010000005.1:28158333-28180080 GCA_027563845.1 Erythroxylum subrotundum | reverse complement strand
TATAACAACAACAACAATAATAATAATAAAGAATTTAATAATACTAATAATAAGAAGAAGAAAATTAATAATAATAATAATAATAATAATAATAATAATAATAATAATAATAATAATAATAATAATAATTTGATTTTTTTGTTAGTTATTTCTTTGTCATTCCAAGTTCATATTTTCAAACTAAACACTAGCATAGAAATTATTTATCTATTATATTTCTTGAACCAAACAAAATAACACTCATTCTATTTTATTCCTCGTCTTTTCTATTCTTAAGAGAACAACTATTATATTCCTTGTCTATTGTATTAATTGAACCAAACAGAGTGGGAGTGTTATTGTCCATCAAATCGCAGATTACACTTGAGTTGAAACCGATTGCTGCAAAAATATGACTGTAACTACTGAGTGCAATTTAAATTGCTGTTATCATCAGTGAATTTAAAACTGGGACTAGTCAGGTTCTCGTTTACATTTTATCAGAAGAATGCTGTACATTCTTCTTTAGCTGTGATACTTTAATATTTTGATTTCAAATTCTGTACTTCTCATTAATCAATAATAGCTGACCATAGCATGTCCTTTCCTTAACACATTAGGTCTTGGGATTTACTTCAACAAAGTTGATTATATCAATCTTTAAATTAAAAATTCAACAGACTTAGGTGAAAAAGTTTTAATATATTTTACTCTAAACTAACATTTTTAGAATGATGGCAATAATGACAGTTTCAGATATCACACGTTTTCCTACATCAGTAATGCCACAGTCCGAGTGCAATGAACCCAATTTCTAAAGTCATGAATATGATAGCTAACTTTCTTGCGTTGAGTAGTTAAAAGGAGCAAAACTATACTAAAACGCCAGAAGATGTAGGAAATAGCGAAACCGGGCATATGTATAAACACAGTACATTACAAGATAAGAGCGTTGCATTATATTTATACATCGAAATGACTATAAATTAAAGTTGGTTGAAATCGAGAACTAGGGAGGCCTCATACGGTTTCCCACCCAGCTGGATGTTTCAACTTGCTCATTACAATATGAACAACATATTCAATCAAATGTTACACTGCACAGGTTACATAATGGTCAGGCGAAAGACCAACAATCAACCTATCCAGTCATTGTATTCTCAACATATTCCATAGCCTTTCGTTTCACAGCCTCAATATGCTCAACATCACCAAGAGATTTTTCATATTCCAGATATTTCTTGAATAAAAACTGCGATTTTAGATGATGAAAGCATGAGACTAACGGAAATAGGAGAAGCAAGATTTAATAAGCAAATGGAAACTTTCGTACTTTCATCTTTTTGGTTGGGAGGCTGAGACTTGTTGCCCTCTCAAACAGTGTCCTAATGACATCCACATCTCCAAGTCTAATCTCCTGTCAACATAGAAACTGGAGCTTAGTTCACAGTGGGATAAAAAAAGATGGACAAAATTAAGTAAACCATACCTGATCAAGATAAATGCTCCACAAATCAGTTCTCTTTGGATACTCCCGTAGAATTCCTTCAAACATGGATCGCCCCCTGTCTGGAACCCCACATTTGAACTCAAGTATAGCTGTCTGTGAGATGAATTTGATATGTTTATGACGTGGAAGGCATAATATGGCACGTTGTACAACATAATGAACTCCTTCTTGCCCTTGCTTCAAAAGCCTCTGTATCCGATGTAGCCAGACCTGGATGCCGACAAAAGCTCATAACAATTGTAAGGGACCAAATCAATAGATCACTACACTAGACAATAGGAAACCATATGATACCTTGCAAGAATGCTTGAACTTCTTCACCATTTTGTCAAGAAGCTCATCAGCTAACCTGTGTTGCTCTGTTCTTTCGTACATTCCCAAGAGTGCCAGATGGACCTTCTTTGGATCACAATATTGCAATGCTCTTTGAAATATCTTTTTAACAGCTTCCTGCAGAAAAGTCCTAGTTATCAGCTTGTTCTTCACAGATCAGTAAGAAAATTCTTATGACAAGTTACCTCCGGTGGACTTCCATATTGATTTTCGAAATTGAAGTAAGCCAGCCAGACATTTAGCTTCTCATTTTCTTCACGTATGTTTATCGTTCTCAGGGCCCTTGAAGAAACAGAAAGCAGCAGTTGGCAATTTCATGTATATTTCAGGAAAGATTACTAATTAGAATATTTACTCAATAATTGACTATTGGTTAAAAGGATAATATAAATTTAGATAGTAATATTATATGATGTGAAACCTTTCGGCTATGGAGCGAGCTTTCTCAATGTCAGCCAACGAGAGCATGAAGGCCATGTACTTTATCCAAACAAAACTGCTATTAGGAGAGTTCCGAACCAATTTCTCAAATTCATCAGCAGTTCTTGGTATATCGTTTGCCAGCATTCTTTCTTCAGCAGCTCTAATTTCTGTTTCCCTGCTCAGGGATTCCATGTTTAAATGACAAAACGAGGAAAATGGAGTATCGCAAGGCATTCACATAACAAACCATCAAATAACACAGAACAGGTTAAACAGATAAACAAACCTGTATTCCTTTCCTTTCTTCATTGCCTTTCTCATGTTCTTCTCTGCTGCTGCATCTGCCGCATCAATTTGATCTTGATCTTGATTTTGATTTTGAATTGCATCATCATCTACACTAGAGTTGTCCAAGTCATCAAGACTGACCTCAAGTGCAGGAATGGAAGCCCTTAATTCTGCTTCCGCAAGTAGTGAGTGCTCTTCATTTTCAAATCCTACATTCAAACTTGGGACCTCAAAAATGGTGGTATCTGAGTGCTCTGATACATCATCACTAGACCCATTCTCACTGTCGGCTTCATCATACTCTCCCTTTGAGGGTAAAATTGTAATGCTATCTTCTCTAATATTCTTCATCTGAAGAGAGATCCGGTGTCTTTCTCGATCCACCTAAAAAGATATTCATAAAGAAAATCAGTATGAAGTTCAATTTTTTAAATCAAATCATCGAGTGTAGACATGTCCTGTTCACAACAAAGGGAAAACAAAGGAGGCAATCATAATTTGTCACTCAAAATACTCAAGCTGCCGTATATCATACACAGGTTTCCACCAATGAAGTCCTACCTTCAAAATCTTCGCCCTAACCTCCTCCCCTGCTCTGTATTTACTTTCAATGTTGTGAATCCGATCATCCGAAAGCTCTGACACATGACACAGCCCAACCTAGGAAAAGGGAATAAATAGATAAATAAGCACATGAGACAATAAGATAAACTTATGCAAAGGGAGTAAAGATCACACTAAATGAATTAGTCAAAGTTACAGCAACATTAAGACAATGTGTAAATATATTTACATAAAATGCACATGGACACAATGAAGAGAGTTCCATACAAAATCATTACACCGTGAAATCTTCACAAAATGCCAGACAAAATGAAAAGAATATTTCAAAGTGTGCAATAGTCAGAAACAGTATTTGTGAAAACCAGATATGCTCAACATATGAACATTGTTCATGAATAACTCTCTCCCTACCATGTTTGTCTCATCAATTGCAATAAACAACCCGTATGGTTCCACCCGTTTAATCCTGCCATTTATTATATCTCCTACATGTAGAGTATCCATGTTGCTTTCAGATTTTACTTTGCTGCTTGTACTAGACTTCAAGGTAACTTCAACTCGCTTTGACAAAGGCTCGACAGATAATACCCTGCAATGGAACTGCTCAGTAAGGCAGATCTATCATCACTGATTAAGAATTGAAAGATAAAACAACACATACTTGCCCATTACAAGTTTCCCAACTGGGAACTCCTTTTCTGGACTTTCAACAAATCCATCAGACAAATTTGATATCAGAATCTTTGCATCAAGCTTCCGTGAAAGCAAAATAAAGCATCCTTTTGAAGTGACATTCTTAACATAGCCCTGCCATACTCAAACAAATAGAATTGACAATCAAAGTTTGTACATGAAATAAATTCATGGTAAATTTTAGCCTGAAGTTCTTGAAAGAAAATTAAGCAACTTTTCATTAAGTACTGCTATGTAACTGTGCCAAGTCATTTAGAATATGAACAAATAAGAAGTAACATTCCGGGTATGAAATAGCTATAACAAAGCAACTGATCAAGTCTGGTTTCAACTGAATAAACGATAGAAAAGTAAAGATATCAAATTTGATAAGGTATTGGACTGTATAGAACCATGCAAGTGATGCACGAACAGAGGAACTATAATAAGAGAAATAGAACATAAATCCTCTATGTTACCTGCACAACCTTGTCAGCATGAAGTTCCTCGATGTTATTTGCATGTCTACTAGGAATCTCCCTGAGAATCAACAAGGATAGAGTACTTAAGACACTCAAGAGAGTAGAAATTAGTCTCTAACAATTAAAATATAAAGCATGCAAGTGAAAAAGAGTGGAATTATCCTCAAGTCTTTTCAAGAACAATGCAAAATCACAGTATTTTGGTAACAAGCTAGTAAACTCAGAATTGCGACACCAGATTCTAAAAATTTCGTTTGCTAAAAGATGTAGAAGAAATTGTTCAACCTAACCAAGGGACAGTAGCTAAAGTACTAGAGAGTGGAACAGAGGCATGCACAAACAATAGAGGTCAAATACCACAACAGTAATGGCCATACAAACTGCTCCACAAACTTTTCATCCTAATTACATAAAACTTTTTCTTCTCTGAAAAATTTAACCAAAGTGCATTCCAATAAATAAAGAACCTAAACAAGAAAGAACTTTTATCAATGAATATTGGAGTATGTTAAATTTTAAGTTGGATAAAGCATGATACTAGGACAACAACAGAAATCTATCAGTGAATTCAATTATTCCTCATTTTATGAAAATCACTCGGTCCTCCATAAATAAGCATAATAAGGTCTAAACATAGGATATCCAGAAAGAATAAAGTTCCAACTTACTCAAAGTTGGACAGACGTGTGAAATTCTGACCAACCATGCCAGTCAAAGATGATCGTAATGAAAGATCAATATGATAAGTTCCCTTATCTGTTCGGCTGATTTCCAAGACTTTGCATTTCACAAATTGCCCTTCATGATATTCAGATAATGGGTTGGACACCCATGAATCTTGAAGCTCAGTAAAATGAACTCTACCATGCACATTAGGACTAATTTGCACAAGCAACCCACCAACACCTGGAAGTATTTTGGATATTCTGCCCCCTATAACGTTTCCTTCTTGAATATGAGCAATAGCATCGCCTCGTACAACAATTTTATGTTTTTCATCTATACTTGATTCAATACCAGCTTGTCTATCAAGAGATGGTGGATGTAGAACCAAACGTACCAGTGCTTTCTCCTTGTTATAGCTCAAAACATAACCGCTAACAACCTTACCCACATGAAACCGTTTTTGGAAATCATGAAGTTTATCAGGTTCAAATGAACTGTCAGTAATAAAAAGCTGTGCCTTTGCATGTCTTGAAATTGTTAACCAAGCCCACTCTCTGTCTACTTTATACACATAACCACTAACACATTGCCCAGCTGAATATTCAAGTTTCTCATTATCCTCTAGATTACTCGAATCTGCAATTATAAACAGGATCTTTAGATCTCAGGGGCAGAAACTTTACCAGCAACTGTAGCAGAAAAATAAAAAGGAAAAGAGAAGAATCGATTGCAAGGAATATCTGAGAAATAAAAAACAGTAAGAAGGAAAAAAAAGGATAAGCCTCATCAAAATCATAAACCCTTTTAATACAATATCATTAAAGTAATTGGACTGCAAAGTTGATTATCAAAAAATTGTTCAAATTCTTTCACCGCATAAAGTGTAGTTAGGATGAGTAAGAACAAATTTAAGCATGCTTCAGTAACCAGTGCTCACATCACTAACTACTGATTTTGCACTAACTAGGGCCCAGAGCTCTAACAAATCTGAGAAAGATCTTCATCAAATTTTTGTTCAAGAACCATTTGACCAAAAAGCTTAAGTAATTGAGCATCATGGATGACTCAATCCCTACTAATCATAACCTTAACCACCCTCTTTTTGAGACAGTTAACTGGGAGGATAGGATCCACACGAAAATTCACCTTCCCCAAAGCTTTATAACCATAGAAGTGGAATGGTCAGCCCAAAAGGGAAAAAGAAAAAAAAAAGTAAAATATTTCACTCCAAAGTTCCGAAACCAAAGAACACCTCAAAAGCTCCTACCAGTAAGTATCTTTGGTCTGATAGACAACTCCCACAATTGGCCCTTCACAGTATCAGAATGACTAGGCTTGGCAATGATCCTTGCAGCAATTGTTTGTCCAATTCTGTAGCTACTGAATGGATCTTCCATAAAGATGGAATCATTTACCTGTTAAAAGCACACAAGAAAGATGACCAATAACACCCCCCATCTCAAAACAATCAAACAATTTGTCTGCAAACCCCAAACACCGAGATAAATATCAGATAGTTCATGGAACTTACCTCAGTTATATGAATCCGCCCACGGAAACCAATACCAAATTTCATTCTCATTTCAAGGGGTTTTATTTCAGTAATCTGGCAGTAGAACACAAATCCATAATGTGAAATTGAGAAAAATGCTATCAGAAAAGATGCATGAAGCCTTCACCACGCAGTTCATAACATGTTTGAAAACATGTGCAGAAAAGCTTTCAGACAAGAGACGAAGTTTAGTACCTCTGCCTGAACTAGGGATCCTGGATTATAACTAGACTTCTTTTTGGCTTTCTTAAGACTGGATGTCCCTGTAACCTTGCTAAGGAATGTCAACGACAAAAGCAACCTCCCTGCAGTAGAAGGGCTTGGAAGAGCCATAACATTGGCAATAACACTGCAATGACAATTAGGTATTATAGAGTTTTAAATAAGCATATGCATAACGAGCAAGTTTTAAATACCAAAAAATGAAGCTGCTGCAGAAGAAAAAAAGAGATGGTGGAAAATTCAAGTTTTCCAAAATGAACACTTTCTTTAAGGCCCATTCACAACATAATAAATTTGACCAAGTGTATGAAAAGGAATTTGCATAGATAACCAAAAATTCAAAACAAATTTGCATGGTTTATTACCTCAAGAGCAGGACAAGCAGAGATGAATTAATATCTTATATTAGTCACCCAATTCATACCCACCTTTGACCATTTAAAAATTGTTTTGGAGGCAACTTTTGTGTGTTGTAATCTGAAATTGATGCATATCCAATAGCATAGTCTTGCTCTGGAATCGAAAGAACCTGCTTTCAAGAGAGTATGAGCTTGTAGATACAACATGATCCCTTTAGCACAACTCATAACTAGCACTAACTCAAAATACTTGCCAGGTAATTTTCCTTCACTATCTCAACAATGGCATTTATCATCTGATGGACCTCAAAGCCCTTAGATACTTTCCTTTTGCGATTCTGGAATGAAACAACAGTTAAGTTTAAATCCAAATATAATAACTACGAAAAGGAAGCCAATCACTTTTTCAGGTAATAAGAAATTGAAGTATTACTAAAACCAAAAAAGAAGAAATTTCACGTGAAATAATTTACATGAAAGGAGGACAATGCAAATGTCATCCCTAAACCACCTTTTTCAGTCAGTTTCCAGTAACATTGTCAAGAAGATCAAGAATAGAAGTACAACGCTAATATTCAGGAAAAAGGCTTAACCTTGGTTTGAACTAGGCCATTGGAGCTCTTCTCTAGGGCTTTATTTAAGAACTCTGGCTTTAGAGATAAATCAACAAGGTGTTCTGTCTTGGCAACATCCAGAACCACAGCTTGAACATCGGACCCTGTTTCCACCTTTGTTCCACCTACTGTAAAGATCATAATGTCTAATTTATAAGCAGTTGAAATCAGAATTTGAAAGAAATGGATCAATCTATAAATGTTTATAGAGGACTAACGTTGGTAATGTGTAAGAAAACCAACAACATCATTATATTTAGCAAAGCTAACAACAACTCCAAATTCCTTCAATTCCTGAATTTTTCCTTCAACTACACTACCAATGTCAAATCCTTCCACCCACTTCAAATCAGTTCCCTTAGATTCTGAAGATTGTAGCTCTGCAATCTACAAAAGGAAAACGAAGAAAAGGAAGTCCAAAGTGACTCCAATTGAAATAAACCTTGCAGGATTTGAGAAAAATGTAGTACGCTTTATGATTCATCACAACCCGACGCAGATGACTTGTACAAAAATAGCATGCAGCATTGTTAATTATCTATAGCAACTAGAAGGCATTAAAGATACGGTGTTTTTTTTTTTTTTTTTAACCTTCTCCTCAGAAAGAAAATATCCATGGAGGAAGGAGGTATCTGTCAATTTGCAGCATGACTGCTTCAACGAGACTGTTATCCTACTTGTTTCACTGTTTACCTGGAAATTGAAAACAAAAACCTTTCAATAAACAATTCAAACAAATTATGGAAGAAACCTCAATCCCAGTGCACTCACATCAAGAATATTACTACAAACAGATTGGCCAACATAAAAAGCTTCTGTAAGCTGGATTCTTTGGTCATCCAATGCCTACATATAAGAGGGGGAAAAAAAGTATAATAACATAAAGTTATCCCAATTTACATGACTAAATCATTACAGGAAGGGGGTTGGACGAAGTATGCACCTTGCTTCTAGGAGAGAATCCTGTTAGACGTCCAAGAAAACGTACAAAGCAGCCAGTATCTATTATGTTGCATATGTACCCCTGGTCCACAACACGCAAGTGTTACATTTAATAGGCTGATATTAAGAAATGCTTGAAAAATTAAAAGGCATGCCCATATGGAAATAGGAAATATACAGGGACAATTGAATGTGGATGAATCTGACTGAAATCTGAAGGCAGCTCTTGAGCCGAATTGATAAGAGAATGTTTAGCAGAGAGAATTAATTTGTCACTCTCAATATCTGCAGTGATGCAAGATCATCTTTAAGAGTTAGTAATAGCTAATTATGAACATGACATCTTTCCTACAAGCAAGAGAAGATGTGGCAACCTATTGACAAAATCTCAAACGGCTTCAAAACAGAAATTATAGACCTCAGTGTTTGATATCTTTGTTAAAACATTTATTAGATTGTGCTAGGAGACTTGATTAACATACTGAAAAGGTGATGATGTTGAGGTGAATTTGACAATCTGAGTCACCTCTATGGGACATCAAGAAGGGTAAAGTTCAATTGTACACCTACTTCACTTATTTCACATATAAAGTATGTCTTGAACAGATCTACATCATTTTAGACAGTAAGAGCAAAATGGTTGAAAAATATTTGGAAATACTGATCCTCGAAAAATATTTAACAGGCATTTATGAAGTACCTAAGACAAGAAGTTGATCAAACTCATAACCAGGCTTCAAGAGTGACATCATCAATGAGGCATGCCCTGCATAGAGAAAGAATATAATAGGGAGATGATTGATGACTACAAAACAACTGAGATAAGAGTATTAATGATGATGGTGAGGCAGAAGAATAATAATTGGAAGTACACAAACAATATAAGAAGAACACGTACCTCGGTGATCTGATAAATGTTCGATAGATATTCTACCCTCCCAGTAGCCACTCGCATTAACATGCAAAATAACTGCAAAAGGAGTTACTTTTTCAACAATTCCTGGAATAACACTACCCAACTTGACAGCATCTTCTTCAGAAACCCTGTCATTTCAAATCCAAATATTAAGGAATCACCTAAAAAATTCATGAGACCCAGGGTGCATTAAAAGCTACATTGGTGTAGATTCACAAAATCCTTAATACTCATTTCATCAGACGTTTTTCAAGAGCGCAATGAAATAATACCAGTAACACTATGAAAAATAAGGCAGAAAAACACTACGCCAAGTTTGATAGACAAGTAAGGCCAAGTATCAAATACCTATAATATTGCAAGAAGGTTTTAAGAACAAATAGTGTAAACAATAACAGCCAATAATCTGAAGGTGTCACATCACAGCATTTAAAGAGGAAACATCTATTTAAATTTACACAAACTAGTATCAATAACTGCAGCAACAAGCCAACCTTGCACGCTTCATTACAAAGCTGAGGATGATCCGTCGTGAAACAGAGTGTATGACTTTGCATTTGACAACTTGTTCAACATGGTACATTGAACTAGCATCACTTCCTTGTTCTAAACCAAGCTCAGATCTGGTTCAAATTAAAGCAACCAGTAAAGACATGTATGGTTAGAGATGAAAGAAGATGACCACTGTAAAAACAGAATAACCACCGAAGTATTTTCAATATACTACAACAACAACAACACTCAGTGAGGGTCCCACTGAAACACAAGTATGGGGAAGTCCAGTAATACGCAGCCTTACCTCTACCTGGTAGAGGTTGTTTTCAATAGACCCACATATAATGCAAAACAGAAATTAATGAAAATAGAAAGCATTACGAAACCAAAAAACAAAAAAAGAAGAGAACAAATATCCAAACAGACAGGCAAAAACAACAAAAGAAAATACTAACAGAAGAGGAGACTTTCCTCTTCATATTAACAGAAGTTAAATGTTTATCATCTACATTCATATTAGCGTAAAAGTCCCTATACAAAAAGATGCAGCAACAATTTATATCTGGAAATCTTCTACAAATATCATGATTTTAGAATTGATCATCCAGTTTAAGTTCATATAATTTTCCCCAAAAGGCAGAACTTGAAATCATCAAGCAGGAGAGAACCACAAGGTCAAACATGAAATTGTTGTATGTCACAAGACAACATAAATTCCATGCGAGCAATATAAAAAATCATTTTGTCCTTTATATTTTGGTGGGCGACAGGGAGTTCCAACCACAAGTGTTCTTCAGGTCTCAAACAAATTCAGGAGAAACACGAAAATTTTTCATAAGTTAGGAGGGAAATAAGTCCTAAGATACATTTAGTGTCACCAAAATCTCAATGTCTTAGCTGTACCATTCACGCATAAATCTCGTTTATGTAATAAATGGGAAGGCAATTCACAAGTTCATCACTTCCTTTATTGCCTTCCTTATTGGCATGTACCAGCCTCCCTTTCATCATGATTGACACTTTATTCCACACTACACCAGATAATATCATTCTTCACCTTGGAATCTTAATTCTTAATGCACAACACTCCAGATAGAGCCCATTTGAAAATAGCTTCTCAGAAGGCAAAAGAATATTTAGTTTCAGCTATCCATAGGCTATGCAATAAACCTTACTGGTATTCATCATTAAATTCTAGTTTGCTACTTAAGCCTACATAATAGTATGCATCCAGAATCATGTCCAATATACATCAATAAAAGGACAATGCTTATCAAGTCAGAGTTAAACTATGTTTCTTCCGGTCATAGAAATCCTATCTCACTGGTTGTTGTAATAATGAGCAAATGTGGGCAGGAGAATTTATTTATTAGCACAGTAATTCAAGCATGAGCAACCACACAACAGAAATAGGTCAATAAAAAGCAAGTCCAAATGTTTCAAAACTTGCCTTGGAACAAATCCTTGGACTCCATTGTAAAAGTGGACAAAGCAGCCATGCTTTTCAATCTTTGTTATCCAACCATGTGTCACTAGTCCATTGTTGGCATCAGTATACGAGCTGAGAATTGGAAGTTTTGATTTTAACTGTCAAATCATCATTCAATAATCAATGTGTCAGATTGTAATTATAGAACTGTAAACTTGCAGACATTATTGCAAAACATATATAAGACGTATAATTATAAGACAAGAGCAAGAATGTCTAAAAATTTATAAATCTGCATGTGAAGGAAACAGAGTTTTCTCTAGTTAACAAAAACAATTAAAAGGTATGTAAGCAATGCATCACCACAATAAAGTGCAACAGAAGTGCATACACAAAATCACGGCAAAACATACTAAACCTCTCAATTTTCTTGCTGGAGACAAGCACAAAGAGTAAGGACAGATAAAATGAGAAATGCTGACATTGTGAAAGATACAAATAGTTATCAGGCTAATTAAGCAAGAAAGGGCGTTTTTCAATTTGGATGCAATAATTCTACATCACAATTGATTCTGGAAGAGCTTATCTACAGGGTTCTTGGCACCAGTGAGTATAAATACCTTCAAGCACGCATGCACAACCCACACAAACAATATGGCAATACATGTGAACAGGTCATAGAGTGTGGAATATTCAATAAATAAATTCATACCCAACTTGGACATATTACGCATTCCAACAATTGAGACAACAATGGATACATTGTTGATTGGCACAAACATGGACAGAAAGCATATAAATTAATTTGGGATGTGATAGCAATAAGAAAGTGCAAAATTGAGAGGCAAGAATATTGACACACATGATTGATAAAAAAAAAAGGATGAACTTCAGAAAATGATTATAAAAAAATTGGTTAGTTATAAAGAATCAAACTAAAAGCTAGCATAGAGAAATTTGAGAGACTATACAAGGCTTTTCTTGTGAGTCACGGTTATTCTCTTCGACTTGCAGCCAAGCACACGGAACGAAAGCTCAGCTCCAACCTACACAAAAGCACATGTAAGCTAATAAAAAGCAAGATGATATTATCGGCAATTACTCAAGTACTCGATCCAGATCCTTATATGAGGCATAAGAAATGATAACCTTGAATTTTTTCCTAGGCTTCACAATCTCAAATTCAGACATATGCCTAAGAGGGCAAAGTGCCTTCACACCGCCTGGAAATTGCACAATAGCGCCAAACCTGTCAACAGCTACAATTTTAGCCCTTACAATCATCCCAGGTTTGACATCTGAATGGGTGAAAACAGGACCTTCAAAAGCACTAGCCTGCATGACAGGAAAGGAAATTAGCAAAATGAAGCCCGAGCAAACAAACAAACTCATCCTGCAACTCATTCAAGCACTGAACAACTGAAACTTAATATGCTACTAGAGAAACCATATTAAGACAATTATGCTTTCTGTGACTGTGAATGAGACCTACTCATATGTGCTAACAAACTCTCCCACTGGGAAGAATACAGAAGGATATAAAGCTTTTGAAAAGGACTAGAACCAAAGTCAGTAGAACAAACCATATAATCCAACTAAGAAGCTCCCATTGGAAAAAGAAAGAGTTCAACAAATCAATGATTTCATAACTAATATGGTTCACTTGCTTCATAAACAAGATAAACATTTGGGAAATGTGTGTTTTTAATTAGTAGAACAGTTTAAACTGCTTGTTAACACCTTCACACAGGTAATAACGAGCATGCTTTAAAAACTTATATAATGTCCATAAATTTCCAAAAAAAGAAACCTCCTTTAATGTCCATCAACTAGTAGAAGGAAATAGGATATCAAGTTCCTCAAGTAACTTGAAAAAGAACACCAAACTAATTCATGGAATACAAGTGAAACCAGCAACATTTATTGACGGCCAAATTATAATATGGATTCTCTTCAATTATTCGGAGAGGAAATCCTTTATAAGGCAAAAAAAGTAACCTTTGAAATCCCTGTGCCAAGTCCTTCCAAATGCCTTCTCCCAAGTATTCGAACACGAAGTTTACTTCCCTCCTTGAACTTTTTCTCAAGTTTCTGAACCCCATCTTCAGCCACATCAGATACCTGTCACAAATGCAACTTAATTTAACAATAGCCAAGCAAGAGTATAATGACTAGAAGAAACTGATAAACAAAATCATATCAAGATCATACACTAACAAATGTCGCCGTTGAAGCTGGAAGAGAAGGTATTTCGAGTAGTATTCCCAAGCCTCGATCCACTCTGACTACTTTTGCATTGTCATAGATGTCTCCCACTTTAACATGCTGCATTCCAGATAAAACATTACTCTAGACGCATGCATACACACAAAATGTACAACATAGTAGCTGACAGAGACTGATACCAAGCTAAACAAATATAAAGTGTGCAATATTAAAAGAAAAGGTAAGCGCTTAGATCAAGTGATTGGTATTGGAAAAGCTCAGACTATCAAATCCTTTTGTGATATTCAATGTTGAGTAAGTAATCATTAAAATTGTTCTGCCAATGAAATAAATCACAGGATTTGAGTAAAGCCACGGACAAATTTGTCTCAAGATAGAGAAGCGCATAAATTGAGTTCTGCTTTATGAAGAATACCTCTTAAAACCCAGAAAATCCAAAAGATGACAACCATACCTTTTGCACACAGAAAAAGAGAAGAAATGAGCTTACAAAGGGAGGAGCATTCTTGTGAACAAGATGCTGATTGAGAGTCAAGCCAACAGCTCTAGTAGAGGGATCAATAAATATTATTCGCGCATTCACCTAAATCAAAATAAATAAATAATCAACAATGTCACAGTAGAAAACCCTCAGTCATTATAACAGCTACATATTAGATATATGAAACCAGCAGTCGCACAAATATTCAACCGGGAGTATAGGAAATAGAAGAACATTATAATAAGCAGAATATCATGCAAGCAAGATGTGCTCCCAAAGGACAAACTACCAATCAAAATAAGATATAATTGTTTTATGCATCTATCTTAAATCAATCCATCAAAAGGATACGTCATCATTTTTACTTGATTAAAATGGAAAGAAAACATAGAGAAAATGAATACAAAAAGCAATACTCTATAGGAGTTAAGAGGTAGGAACCTAGACCAGCATTTGCCTCTTGACAACAAAAACCAAGTAGTAGTACACAACTCTTACTTGTGTTCACACATCATCAGTTAAGGACTAAGATAAGATGCAGACCTTCTTATTTTTTGGGTAATCATCCTTCCAATTTGATGAGGAAAAGATATTTTGTAAATGAAATAAGTCAACCTGAAAAGCAATGGAAAACAAGAATATGAACAACAATAAAAGTTGGGTTATCTGCAGCAATAGGATAACCCTGTTGGAATCGACTGGGAAGACAAAGATGGGACGAACTTACAGTTCCAGTAAAATATGTCAGAAATGACAGCATAATACCATTTTCCAACGTTGACTTCACACATGCATTAACCATCATCCCTGGAGAGAGAAGGTCGATTGAAATTCCCTTCAGATCCTTCACCTTCAGAACAGGTCAACAAGTTCGCTTCAGAATAATCCAGCAACCCAGAAATTATTTGGAAAAACAAGATAAATAAAACCATTAAAAGACATAGGCTCACCACACATTTAGAAACTGTTTCTGGCTCAGAAGTCAGATAAACAATTTTTCGAGATTTATCAATCCTTCTAACAACCCCCTCCAAAAGTTTCCCCACTTTCACTTTTGTTTCTCCGCTTTCTGCAAAGACATCAAAAACGTGATTCAGACCATTCATTGTTTTGCATGTAAGAAGTGGATAAGCCTTCTGATGGCTTTCAAATGACCAGAGCTCAAGGTCAAGCCAAGTTTTGTCCACAGAGAAAGGTGAACAAGTGAGTTCAAAACTAAAGCCTTGCAATTGGACAGAGCTGAATGAGATTTCTCTATGGCCAAGAGAGATACGCAGGCTACTTAAGATTTCAGAATTTATTATTATGAAAGGATTTAAAAGTATAGGGATTAAGTAGACTCCAATTTATTGTGGAACAAGAAAAAACCTAATAACATGCTCTAGTATCTGAATTTATTAGTGTCTATGATGTGTCACAAGGTAATAATGCAGTATAACATATGAATTTTATAGAATACATATCTTAAAGATTATGCACTCCCCCTAAACAACTATCAAAAAGGGAAACACAAAAATCAAGTTGTCAAACAGTTTTCCGACCAGATTCTCATAGATTAACTCAGGTTATTTTGATTGCCCTGGGGTAAGGTTTACAAGGAGAAAATGGAAGGTAATGGAGGAAGACCAAAAACCTCGAAAACTTGTTAGTATGAATATCATGTAGCTGGTTTTTGAAGAGATATGGACGCAAAACTAGGCTGTTAGCATGCACCTTCACAATTAAGAATGATGAAAGCATGAAATCCTTAATTCATTTTTATTTCTAACATTCATTATCATAAAATTATCAGTTCCCTTTTACTCTTTAGTTCAAAGCACTCCTTCAGAAACTTTTCTATTCACATTAGATGTGGGGAGTAACCAGGCTAATGAAAGCTGCCAGGCCAAAGCTAAAAGTTGCAGCAAATCATGTAAAGCAAAAAGTTATCAACACTGTAACAATGTTTACTGACAGCAGGAAAAGAAATACAAAGAGAAAGTACATGATATGTGTTTGTCTTAGGTGATTCATAAAGTATGAGAAAATGTCTCTAGTTTTGTATTCTAACATTTACTTTCCATAAGAAAAATCAATGTTCAGCCCTCGTTCTCTTGGCTCAGATCAGTAAGTTACAACTACTAGTAAACTTTTTCCAACTTGTTATGGAGACTCCCATAATGACTTTCAACTCAACAGAAGAAGAGGGAATGAAACCATTGATTATTCACCAAAAATAAAAAATAAAGTAACAACTCAACAGCAAAAACAAAGAAAAAACTGCATGACCATTTTCTATTCTCATGTCCACAACAAATACAGAACAGAAATTGAAGGCAGAACTATGTATGACTCAAAGAATAAAGAAATAAATGCTGCATGAAAGTGTCAGTCTAATGATTAAACTAAATAGAAGGCACCAAATGTTCATTAGATGAAATTTACCAGCTTGGCTGTCCTTTGGCAAAAACCCCGTAAAAGAAGGCAAACCAAAATGAAGGATGTATCCGTGATCTTCAATGCTTTTCACATATGCAGAGATGACCTGAAATTATAAACAATGCCTCTTGTAGGATCTATAATATTTCTGCCTCTCTTATGTAATTAATCAAATTATCAACAATATAATAACTGGTGCCTTCATCAAAAACATAAATTCATCATTTTGCCGATAAGCTGGACAAGCTTAATTGAAAAGAGCATATTTTGCCATCAGATTAAGTTTGATGACCAACTAATTTGAAAGCATACATCTAATAAAAGTTTTTTCCAACAATCAAAGTAAAGGATACATATGTACGTGAGTGGCACAAAATAGGATCCAGTCAACTAACTTCAAATTCGCAACCAATAATCTCACAACTAACAATCTAAAATGATTGTAAAAGTCAAAAGTTATCTATAGGCTTTAACTAGAATTGAGGTGGCCAAAATTTGAAACTAAACCTGAAAGGCTATTGTCAGTTTAGAGGCATGCTAAATCCAAAAAGAAATACATAGATTGGAATCTAAACCACCAAAAAGACAGAAATGATGACTGAGGAAAAATGTCACATTTTTAGAACCTATCATCTGAGGAGCTTTATCATACTCTGAAGCAATTCCATTACATGATGGTAATCTGTAGAGACCTTGCTAACACTTTAAGAATACGATAAAAGGTATAAGGAGGCTTTTCTTCTGTTTTTCAGCAGGATGTGTCAAGCCCAAAGATACTGTGATTTTAAAAGATAAACATCCCACCATATAAAATTATTGTATGAAAATCCATAGCAATACCTCTATGAAAAACTATCAGTCATGATTAATGGCTAAACCTTATTTTTATCTTTTCAGAAGCTAAACTAGCAATTCAATTTTGTTTCCACACAGAACAGTGGAACAATTACTATAAAAGGTTCTCAGATTATTGGATTTCATCCCATGGAGAAGTGATTAATCGTTATTTTAGACTACAACAATTAACTGATAATGATACATCGTTTCATAAGCAAGTCTTGACAGTCTAACTTATCCTCAAAAGCTTATCTAAAACTAGGCCACACCTTATCCCATTGCTAGATTATTGATAAACTTGGACTACATTCACATCATTCCTTGCATCATATAATGCTTTTTGTAGCTCAAATTACATAACAACATAGGACAAGAAATTTGCATCACAATCAGATTTAAGCACGATCACATAAAAAAAAGACTAAATATTTTCTATAGAATCCTTTAGTAGATTAAGATTCATATTCCTTTGCATTAGGGTTCAGCCTCCTAAGTAATGTTTTAGTTAAATCTTGTTTGTAATACCCAACTCAACCTATTCAAGTTTCAAATTTGCATTAAATGCTCATGAGGGATCACAATTTCACACAAATGGTACTATATATGACAATCTATGTGATTAGCAAATATTATTTCAGACATTTGAGTTTTCCTACCATCCCCTCTTGAACAGCATCTATAGAGAAGCCTTTATGCAACAATGAAAGACGTAAGGAAAGCCAGATCTTTCTCTTTCCATTATCTTTCCTATCATCCTCCAATTGCAATACGATGCATGAAACCAGTTGCCCAACATAGAATATGCTTGGAAGAATACTTTCACTGCCCTGGTATCGAAGAACCATATTATAGTGTGAAGAAATTATACAAAACAATCTTATGAAATCATAAAAACCAAACAAGAAGAAATCCTTTAACACTTCCAACTTTGAAGAACATCTAAGTACCTCAATTTTATTGTCAAAAATAGGATCAAGTGCATCTTTGGGTCGTACTAGCCCACGCAAGCCACCTGGAAGACTAATTACAAGATCCTTCTCATTTACTTCAGCAACAACTCCCCAAAGCTTCATTCCAGGAGAAATGTTCTGCATACAAATGTAGAAAGGAAACTTAACCAGAAGTTTTGTAGCAGTACTAAATATGATAAATCTATTTCATGAAATTTGGACCAAACAAAAAATGTGAAAGAGTTAGAAATCCTCAATCCAAATCTTGAGTACTAAATACTCGTATGCTTGTGTGTGCATTTAGCTTCCAACAATTCCTCAGTTTGAACCATAAATTGCTTTATAGGACTAGACACAGAGTAATTGCACTTTAAAGAAGATGATTCTACAAGCTATGCTACCAAGAAGCCTTAATGGATAATCAAGTGCAACTACATTGCAGCAGAAAAGCCCACAGCTTACTGATCTTGAAAACCAATCATTGTCAATTATACATTCACTACTCTAGGATAAACTCTCATCATAAACAGCATCCTAACACCCTCCTGTTTTAACAATAATGAAATAAAGGATAAGTTTTCAATAGTAACTTTAGTATCAGAAAATGTAAAATCAAATATCTCTAAGCTTGAGAAGTTATAACTTCTTGAAAAAGTCATACCTTATCACATTTGTTAAAAATCATCCTTCTCCTTCCATTAAACAAAATGATCCTACTATATCAACTAAGACAGTGCTACAGAGTACAAAAGAATTCAAAACAACAAGAAAAGATAATACAATTCACAGTTTCCAGTTTGCATTCCCACTAATTAAGTCACCCTTCAAGGAAATTAATTGTTATTCTAAACATGTCGCATCGCATGACATTCGTCTATTCCATTTACTTTCAAACGACAACATAAAACTGACCATATATGCACATATGCATATGTTTCTACAGAAATAAATTCACTTTGTTTCAGTTCAATTAATATTTTGTAGTAATTTTAGTCCAAACCTTCAGCGTGATTTTATTGGCAAATCGAGGCAGTTTGCCAGCTAACCCATCACCAAAAAGTGAACCAAAATCATCTTCTGCCAAATGACTCTTGTTCTGGGGCCTCTTCCTCGTCTTTTTAGTCTTCTTTAATACACTCTTCTCAGCCTCAAATTCAGCATCCACTTCTGCCGCAATGTCATCCCGTTCTTTTCGGCTCAACGAGCCTCCTCCACCTTAAAAATACATAACCAGTAAAAATAGTGCACAAATTGATTGCAGATAACTATTACCACAATCAATGGAAATGTCATTCCAATTAACGAAACAAGTATTCCCTAATTATCAGTATTAGTTCCTCAGTTTTCTTGGAAAGCAAACAGGATGTCAAGTTGCATGATGGCGAAAGAATAAAACCTCTAGGAAAGTCAGGGACGTCGTCTTCAAGCTGCAACGCAACGGCTTCATCTTTAGTGGCGTCGTTTGAATCCTTCATATTGCCTTTGAACTGCTTCTTCGATGCTTTATTGAATTTGGTTTCACCGTTCGAGTTCTTGTTCCGAGACTTCTTTTTCGAAGGAGCTGTCATTATCGTTCAATTGACAAGTTCCAAAAACCCTAACAAGCAAGATTGTTCCTTCTCTATCGGCTTTCCAACGGCATTATTTTTAAAGCTAATAGGTTATGGAAGAGAGAACAAATGAGGAGACGAGGTTTATCAAGGGTTTAAGAGCCCTAGCAGGTTTCATTCGGGTCGCGTTTAAAATGGCTCACATAACCCATTAATTATTGGGCCGAAAAGCCCGTAAGATTTTAAGCTGAAAGTAATCTTGACCGTCCACTGCGGCCTATGAATAATCTTGACACCTAGATGTTGGGAGATCCCCATCGAGGGTAGTAGGTGGCGATGCATGATGTGACATAGCCCATAGCTTCCGGAATCGGCTTTCAAATAAACTTGCTCATCTCTCAAGAGGAAAATCGCTTATAAAGCGTCGTTTCAGGTCTGTTTATATATATATATATATATATATGTTTGTGTATGCATTTGATACGATGATATTAGTGTTAGTATCTGTTTGGATGAGTTTATATTAGTAGAGTTTTTGTTAGTAGAGCTTTTTTTAGAAGAGTTTTTTTAAAAAGTCAATTGACTGTTTGGTTGTCAATTAAAAAACAGTTTTTTTTTAAGAGCTTCATACAGTAGACTATTTAACAATATAAAAATAAAAATCACTTTTATTAATTTTAACTATATTTTATTTTATAATAAAATTATTTATGTTAAATAATATTTAAGTATACTAAACAATATGCAAAGTACAATATATTATATTTACAGTTACCTAATTCTTAGATAATCATCTTGTAGGAAATTTTAGATAACCATCTTGTAGGAAATAATTTAAAGAAATGGCTCATTTTCTTGTAGGAAATAAAATTAATATGAAAAATAAATATTAAAACATGTAAAAAAAGTTAAATAATATTATAATCCTAAAATAAATATTCAAGCTGATAGTTAAATACATAATAAACTATGCATTTTATCGTAATATAAGAAGATTTGCAATATGTTCCATCGCATCATTCATCTCGTTATTTTGTGGCTTATCTAAATAATTTCCTTCAACATCTTCATTTTCATTGATTTCTTCATTTGTAGGAAGTAATTCATCATCTTCATCATAGGGAGAAAACTCTTCATCCTTTTGAGCATTTAACCTTATAAAATTGTGAATGGCCATTGAAGCAATTACAATTTTAACTTGCTTTGGAAAAGAAAAACTTGGCATTTGACGTAAAATTTTTCACCTATTTTTCCAAATGTCAAATATTCTTTCGATTGTGCATCTTAAAAGAAGAATGTGCATGATTGGATATTTCTTTCTTTCCTCTTGGATGACCAGCACGTCGAAAATCAGGAAGATGATACCTTTCACCTTTGTATGGTCCTAAATAACCTTGCATATAAGGATATCCTACATCTACCAAATGTGCCAATGAAAATAATTTTTTATCATATCCTATTTTAATTGTTTCTTATTCAAATCATATGATCTGCCTCGCCTTCCACGATTATCTTTGTCACTGTTCAAGAGATTACAGTCAATATTTTGTTCCAGGAAAGGTACCAAGACAGAAGTTGTTTCCAATGTAAGGCAGTGTTTACCTTGCTATTGAATGCATATATATCCTCTTGATTCAATCACGAAAATGAGATTATTTGAATTTCTTGAGACTGAGCTAGAACTTTCTCGAAGGACTTGAATAGCAGATTATTTCTCGAAGGACTTGAAATTCCATATCCCTCCTACCATATCCCTCCTACTTCGACTTCAGCTAAATTTACTAATTATTATCTACTCCAATTGATCAGAAAAAGTAATCAGCATTAGCTTCAATATAC
>JAOQMQ010000005.1:28121731-28136070 GCA_027563845.1 Erythroxylum subrotundum | reverse complement strand
GGATATGTTGTTTTTCTGTCGAAGAAAACTTGTTGTCAAAATTCAGAGAAACGATGTTTTCTGGTTTCTGTAAAACTGTTATGATTTTTTTATTTTTAGAAACAAAAAATCACAACAGAGTAAACCAAACACGTTTTACTTACTTGTTTTTTTTTTACAAAAACGACAACAAAAAACGGAAGAAAAAAACGGAATGTAATTATATATGTATATGTTAAGCCAACCAATACTATACAACCCGGATAAGCCTTGGACAACATGTATACAATACAACCCGAGTAAGATGGCCCCCAAAACAGAAAACTAATATGGGGCAGAGAATTAGAAATGGGCTCTAAAATAATAGGGGGTCCTATAGATTTGCTGTCAAATGCATTCATACCCGCTATTATTTGCATTAATTCAAATCGACTTAAAATCAGTTTATACACTATAAAATGTCATAAAAAATTTTAAATCAAACGCTACTTCTTTTAAGCATAATCAGTACTTCTCGAAGTCTTTCCAACCTTCGCACATCTTTTAAGTTAATTCTTTCAGGACAGGTGTCAGTATGGACAAGTGACAAAGGACTTGATATTTTTATTAAGTGAGTTTCTTATCCATTTTAAATTATATTTTGGAAAATAAATTATGCAAATGATTATTGAAGTAAAGTTTATACACACAAAAAAATTCATATTTTATCAATTGAATACATTGTTTTTGCAATTGAATTACTATTAATTTAATGTCAAACTCTTGACACGTTTGATGTGATTTGAATTGTCAAACTGGGCTTCAAATTGGTCCGTGACGTCTGATTCTGATTTAAATTCCAATCAATTTGAGTTTATTTTATTAATTTTGAATTAGTTTCAAGTAAATTTGTCATCCTCAACATATAACTCTTTGGATTTAATAGCTCCTTGAAAGCAAATTAGTTCTTGAACTATAGAAGTCAACATTGTCTTGGCTTTGTATAAATCTTATTTAAAAACCTCCATTTCATAGGAGGTGTTTCTTGATTAAAAATAGCTTAATGAAAATTTTGAAACATCATCAAAATTGTTGAATGTTCGTGAATCAGAACCTTCATCGTAGTGTTTATATGTTCACCATCTTTTATTAATGCTTCTACACATATTTGTATATTCTTTCAATTTCAAGAATTTTTATCATCAAATATGATGTCACGACTAATTAGTAACTTCTTGGTAAAAGGATTGTAAAATCAATATTTCTCAAATTTGATATTATACCTAATAAAATAAACATCTATTGTTTCTCCCATTTTTGGGATAAAACGACTAATATGTGTGTGTGTTTGTGTGTGTTGCCTTTGTTTTCTACCTATACAAAGTTTAAAATCATATCTATTTCTTCGATATGGTTATTAGATACCAATTAAGAAGAAATATTGATGTATAAATTGCTTCTACCAAAAAATTCTTTAGAAGATCTTTGGATTTTAGCATGCCATTTCTTATATGTACAAGATTTCAATTCTTTCTTTTTTTTCATTGAGGTATGTGGGAAGTGAAATTGGTTGTTAGGTGTCTTTGGATGCTAGATTCGTCACAAAAATTATCTTTAAAGAGAAATTATCCCCCACGATCTTTCTGTAAAATCTTAAATGGGTGTTCACTTTTCTTATTAATATGAGCTTTGAATTTCTTAAAGATGATGGATTCATATGACTTATTTGATAAAGTAGACCTATGCCATTCTACTAAATCATCATTAATAAAGGTTATGAAGGACATGTTATTGAGAGTAGGTATTGACATAGTCTACACATCATTCGTATGAACAAGTTCTATTGATTTTACAGCTCTTTTTGCCTCGCGTGATGGAAAAAATTCATAATGCTTCTTTTCAACTATACAACTTTTGCAAACATCATCAACAAGCTTAATTACAAAAACTTATCAATTAAATTTTGCTATGAAAAAGAATCAGACTTATAAATTTTAAATGGCCATATTAATGATATTAAAGTCAATTATCATCTTTCAATGTTTCTTTCAAAGCATGTTTAGTAGAGGTGAGACTTGAAGGAATTTTTTTTTCTTTGCCACTGATACTTCGACCAGCATATACTTCAAACATTTATCTTTAAATACATAAAATATAAAACCCCAAAAATCAAGCAAATACCCATCCAATATAAACTTACTGGAAAGGTAAAAGTTGGTAATTTTTAAGACACTAGTCAATTGCATTAAAATATTGGCAAAAGTTAACCTAATAACTTGCGAAACAACCTTTAAACTCAAATTTAAAACATCAAAACATTGAATAAGTCAAAAGAATATTAATCAAGAATTATCATAAATATTAAAAGAGACTTTAATCATATAGAATTATGTCTAATTCTCTTCTAATATTATCATTCATTGGTTTAGTAAAAATTATTGTCCAATTGGTATAGTGCATTAATAATTTTTAATTTAATATTCCTGTTTTGCACATATTCTTTAAGTCTAAGGTCCATAATATACCAAAAAAGTTCAATTTCTCATTTATAATGTCAACTTAAACATTCAACACTAAGAATTTATACTCAAATTGATAAATAAAATTATGAACTAATAATTACTTCTTGTTGGATATTAATTATTATATGATTCAAACAATGATTCTTCTTAAATTTTTAATTCATTGGAACATCTCATCCTTCTTATCATCTACAGTTGGTTTAATAATTGGCTCTTTTAAAGAGCCTTTAGTGATTATTCTTGTTCTGTTTAAAGACTAATTCCTTTGCATCTTACACAAATATTTTTAAGACTTTCTTAGATATAAGAATGTTATATTCATCAAGATAAATACCAATTCAATAACTACCTTCTCTATTACATACCATTTGCTCTTTTTTTCTTTTTAGATCATTATAAAACAAAACAATCAATTTATTTTAAGTATCTAATAAGTTTGGCAACTATTAGGTTCTTTCTTTTTTAACCATTTTTAAGGGTTTGCTTGTCATTCTTTATTTAAGAAAATAAAATCTATAGCATGTTCATACTTACCACAAAAATGGCATACCATATTATACGAGTGATGATGATATATAATTACTTGAAACTTTTTGTGTATATGCATAATGAGGTACCTTTTCTTAGATATTAAACGTGTTGTAAGTTCTTCTAGGGTAGTGAGATGAGCTACCATGATTATATAGATGATACCTACTATGAATAAAGGTTTGATGCATACTCCTTTTAGGTCTAAAGGGGTTTGAGTGGGTTTGCATGTTATCATAAAAGTTATGTATATTCTTCCTGTAAGAGTATTGAACTCTATGTCTAGATTGTGAGCTATGTATGAAAGCATGATGCCTACTCTTAGAATTAGTCCTTGTAGATGTGGCATGTACATGCATATGCTTAGGTGTGGATGCTCCATATTCATTTTTGGCATTAGGCAATGATTCTTTGTTATGAAAATATGTTTTCATTACAAATGTGATTTTATAATTGGCTTCACTTTTATAGTTGCATCCTATTTCGTGAATATTATTGAAATGCATTAGAACTCCTAGTTTTTTTTAATAGTTTTCACTCCCTTTAGTGAATCTGGTTAATGAATATTTGAGAACATTGATTTTTTTTCAATGTCTGATTTTTCATGCCTTAATGTGTCTAATGTATGATTGTCATTAATGAGCACATTTTTAGATACTTTAATGTTACATAATTCACTTTTCATCTTTTCATTCTCATTCATGCATACCTCCAGCTGTTTTATACTTCCTTGAGTTTGGAAGATAATTTCTTTCTTTTCTTATTTATGATTTCTAAACTTTCAACTATTCATCATATGTCAAATCACTATCACACAAATTAGAGTCAGATGTTACCTCATTATCGTCTATGGATGTAAAGCACATATGAGCTGTCTTCCCTTCTGAATGCTTATTTTTGGATTCATTTATGTCATCCTAAGTTGAGGCTTTAGGTACTTTCTACGATCGTGCACAAGGAGAAAAATGAAGGCATGATCGTGCATCTCACAAGTGCACGATCGTGACATTGCGCTATCGACTGGGAAAGCACGATCATGCACGAGCATGATTGTGTATGAGGAAGCGTCTAGCAGTGTACAATCGTGCACAAGCACGATCGTGACCATGTGCGATAGTTGCGAACATCCTTCATTCTTTTAGCTATAACTTCTTCTCCCGACCTCCAAATGACTTCATTTTTAAACCAACAAACTCATAACATATTTTTCTTTCTCTCCACCAAAATTTAGAGCCATCTAAATCCATTCAGAAAAGATTGATTGATGAATTTAGGATGAAAATGATGAAGTGTTCTGGAATTTCTTAACTGGAATGATTTCACTGAATAGTTAGCAGTATTTTAGTCATATCTTGATCTTTAGATTTCAAAATGGAATGATTTTTGACTTAGATTAAACTAGATACATAAGGCTACAAATTTTCTGAAGAAATCGAATTTAAATTCTGTCTCTAAGAATTTCATAATCTGGTTTGAAGTTGAGTATAGAGAACTATTGTAGTTTAAGAATAGTCCGAAGTAAATTGAGTATAACTTTCGGAATACTAAATCAAATTGTATGATCTTAGTGTCATTAGAAACTTAAGACATAGGAGAACAATGTTCTAGAGGGATGTGTTGCCAAATTACTACATTTTCCTTGTCAGAATAATTATGCAATGTGGACCTGAAAGTATATGTTTGAAATAAGTTTCAAATTGTTTTATTGTGGTCTAAACCTTTAGTACACATTAACTTATGTAAGTGTTGGTATATGAATGATTTTGTGACAAGAATAATGATAAGGTACCCAGGATTTTCATTGAATATGCATTATACATATTTCATGTACGTAGATGTGCATAAATGAATATTTATACAATTGTGTAAAATTGTGATATATTTAAATGTGTTTTGCATGATATAGAGGAGCATTTAGAGCTCCATCGTCAAGATATAACTGGGTCTTCAAGGCAATAGCTTTTTGGAGCAATTTGTGAGTAACCTAGACGGTCTCACTTAATTATTTAGTTGACTAAATTATGTTCTGAATTGTTTATGATTGTGAATTGGATTGTGTTGATTCCGGACATTGAAGGTCCGATGAAAAATGTGATTGGGATTGTGATATTTGAAGTGCTCCTTAAATGTGAATTTGGACTAACTATATGTTTACTTAACATGATTGTTGAATGCCGGACTAAGGTCTGATGATAATTTTGATTTAAACTGTGAATGATTGATTGAATATGAGTGATGCATTCCATTACATGAATGCATAATCAGATAATGAGAATTGTGATATGAGTAGCCACCGAAAATGAGCTCTCAGATTATGATTAAGAGCCAAAGGCTCGTTCTGTTTAATGAGCTCTGTATCACCAACGGATAAAGGACAACATCAATGAGCCCGATATCTACAATAGATACAGGATAGTCTTAATGAGCCCGGTATCCACAATGGATACGGGACAGTTTAGGCACTCAGTCACAATAATGTAAAAATTGAAAGTGAATCTCACAAGCATTTGCATATATACTTTATACATGTGTTTGATTGATTGAAATATAATGTGGTCATGTATTTGAATAAAAATGGGATATGTGATGCTATATGCTAAATGAAAATATGTGAATTATGTTTTTACCTGTGTTGATATGTGATATGAATTGAGTGAACCATCGAGCGCGAAACTCATCAAAATTGCAACGTTGATATTTCAGGATCGAGAGAGGACATTAGCGACAGAGAGACTCTACAAGAAGAATAATTTTTGTACTTTTGAATAGAAAAAATGGCTCAAAGGTCGGTCAACTGAGTCTGAAGGATTTAGTTAAAAATTTTGTAAAATTCCTCTTGTATGTAGCATGATATGTACTTAGTTTTGACATTGTACATAGTTGGAAAATATTGTAAAGCTACAATGTATATTTGGTTTTTATGGAATGAAATGAGGAATTCGGTTTTAAATTTTGGTGACATTAATGTATTTATGATGATGCCATAATTAAGTTAGTGATGTGATTGCTCTAACATGCCAATATTATAGGTTATGTACTGGAATGTCCACAGGGTATTCTGGTATGTACCCTATGATAGTGGGATGTTACAAACTTAACATGCCTTATAAACGTAAACATTTGCAATAATGCACCAATGAATACATTAAGTAATTACACATTACATATATTTACACAAGTTCCCAATTCACAAACATTCACAACTAACACATTACTCTTGTTCTTTAAATCACATTAGCATTCATAAGTAAACTTCATTCCTTTAACAACTTATAAGTTCCAAAGTTAGATACTTTATTATCAAATAACACCTTCCTTAAGTTATTACTTCAATTAATAATTCAAACCTTATTCAACTAATTCCACATCAAACTAGGTTCATTTTACACCTTAATCAAGTCAAATTACACCACTAAAAAGTGCCTTAACCTTATACAGTCCAACAAATGTACAAAACCAACCTTTTTCCCTTCCAAAGCATTTCCCACGACCATGGGAAGGTACCATATAAATCTGCATGACCTTCATTTTGTTTCCAAATTTAACTCCTTCATACTCCATCCAACACACCTTTACTAAAGTCTATCAATTTCACTTCAATTCTACCTTATTCATGCTTCAATCCCTTATCAAATTCATGTCCATATCTAATTCAAAAATCATTTATTAGGTAACTCACAAATAATTATCTTTCATACATCAAAACCAAAACAGAATTTGCCATACAAGGATCAATTTCCTAGCACTCATTTATCATTATCATAACATACATTCTATGTCAATTCAATCATCATAGAACTTTTATTAATTCATGATATCAAGTTTAGAATTTCCTTACCTATTTAACTTCAAACTTCAACTCCAAAGAATCAGCTAATCTAGCCCTTCTAAGCAACCAGAACACATTCAAGATCAAGGTGCAAATTTTAGTACCAAAAATACAGCATAAAAGATAACAAGATTTAGCTTCCTTGATGCAGCATCTTACAAATATGTCAAGTGATGATGATCCCAATTGAAGAAAAATCCAGGAGTTTGTGAGAGTAAGAGAGAGTTTTGGTGGAGAGGAGCAAAGGATAGAGAAAATGCAGCAGAAACATCAAATGGGCTAGAGTGATTCAACACTTGTTTAGTGCTAGGTGTCATAAATTTGAAAGGGCATATGTCCTTCAATGAATCAACCTACATGTCACACATAGAAGTGAGTCACTTGTCACATATAGAAGTGAGTCACTTGTCCTCCATTTAAACTACCAAATGTCACAATTCTATTAGGCCATTTGTCACTCAACCAATGCTGCCAATTGTCATTCAATGTATAGGCTTAGTCATACTAATTTTCATGTACCAACTTGTCTTGCCACTTGACAATTTTCCTAGTCCAAATGTACATTTTAATATTTCAATTTTCTAATGGTACCAATTAATTCCAAGTTACTAATCATGGTCCATCAAACCAAGATTTAAGACATATATAATTCATAATCATATCACAATTCCAACATCTATCACGTTTACTTTCATAAACATGTAACATTTCAACTAGGGTACAATTTGGAGCCTTACAAGTAACTTAATTTCACAACACTCAATATATATATAAGAATAAAAAAATTGGTTAACATAAATCAATCTTGAATAATAATTTAAAGAGGATAGGGAAGAGAGAACATATAATAACTTATAGCGGTTCTGTAAATAACCTTTGCTTATGATGTGAGCAGGAGTAAGGATCATCATGAAGATGGCGTACGTGACGGAGCCTAAATTGATTCAGTTATCTCAAATCCTTGGACCGGATATACTTGGAGCTTGAAGACACGAAGACTTGAGCTATTTTAATGCTTCATCACTTAAGCCCAAGAACATATCAGACCTATTTATTTAATTTTTGAACTTCGTTTTATTTTTGGGCTTCCATGTATTTTAGCCCAACCTTTTTAATTATTTGACCTAGGTATAAATACTTATGTTTTAGGGTTTTTGAACAACTTTAGAGATCATATTGTTTGAGTGCCGTCGGCTTTAGGGAGAAACATTATTCTCTTATTCTTGTTACTTTCCGAACCATCTTTCACTTATCAATTGTTTCCCAATTGTGGCATGTCGATTGTTCGTCTCTGGGTTTTATTTTGATCATCGGGATTGCTTGGAACAAGTTTCCGAGAGGCGTCGTAGAAATCAAACCTTGCGTATCCTTTATTTTTATTGTTTGATGAATTCCAAATATCCATCCTTCTTCATTCCTCTAGGTCGAAACACACCAAACCAAAACCCTATCGGAAACATCATCAAATCGACGTTAATCCTTCCGCTATGCGCGTCAGCTTATGTCTACCCCAAGACACTTCTTAAAATTCCATTATAATTCTTCTTTTATGGCAAAAAAAACCTTTATACAATCTTTTCCCGATAAAGAGGAATTCTTTTACAATCTTCCTTCACGATAAAGAGAACCCTTAATGTCACTTAAAACACCCCTAAGTACAATAATATAATATGCTAACCAAAGTTTACAAATCAAAATATTTCGTTTTATCACTTTGATAACTCTAAAGAGGCTCACTCGTACAAATACTATACAGTGATGCTTAAATGCTTGATAAACACTTTAAAATATATGTAAAATAACTCAAACGGTTTTTGATACGAGAACTAATAAGAAAACATGTATTTGTAGAGTTTTGGGGTCATACTAGCCATTTGAGCTAAAAATTACTTGTTATAACAAACAGTGATAGAGTACTCGTCAGTTAGTCTACCATATTGGTATACCAATGCTTATTAAAAGCATATATTCACCAGTCGTTGAGATATTGGCTGATCACTAGGAATATTAGTCAACTAATATGGCACATTAGTTGGCCTATATGTCAAACAATATTTCTACAAAATCTCAATACATCAATTTTGATAACTTTAATCTATATTGGTCAATCACTAACCCATATAGGTCAAAAAATCTCCATAAAAATATAGTTTTAAAACTTCAAATGTTCTAACACAATTTGTTTAATGCAATTATGATTTAAACACTACACAAAATATTTTCTAAAAGTGTTTAAAGATCCATTGGCTTTTCTCTTAAAAATAAAAGCTTTAAATCTCTTGATGAGTGATAAGTCTCTTGTAGCATAGTAAGATGAAATGTTTATATATGGTGAACCTTTGAGGTTACCAAACTAACAAAGTGAGATTACAAACTTGATGAGCCTTAATTTACTTTTGTTCTTGACTTGATCTTCAATTTGACGATTGCAAACTTCAACGTTTGAACTTTATAAACTATCTTCTTGAGTGTATTGATTTATTTTATTTTTATATTACTTTTATCAAAATTAAACTCATCAATAGTATTTAAGTTTTATTATCATCAAAAAATAAATTAAATCTTCATTGGTTTAACAAAATACCACCAGTGAATTCACTATATAAAATACACAATTAATTAACTAGAAAGAGGGGACAAAAATGAAAGAGATAATCAAAGATAACAAGTAGGAATTCAAACAAGAAGTGTAAGAAATACTAGAAGAGGAATATTGAACTAAATAGGAATGTAAAATAAAGAGAAATAAAAATACTTTCATAACTCCAATCAGTAAAACAATATTTTTTTGTTAAATTAGAAAATTTTATACAGATATAAAATGTATGTACATCGTTGGAGACTGTTCAAACAGTGGTCTCTTAAGGCACTAACTAACAACTCATGTGTTATCTCCCCACTATCCTATAAGTGGACATTAGTTGAAACAAAAGGCCCATGGCTTCACAAGGGGACCAACTAAAGATACCTTTGGAAGCTACATCACTTCTTTACATCTCACCCTCACATCCAAAACGAGATCAGCTCTCCAACTCTCTAACCGAAACAACACAAAATTACCACAATTAACCAGACATATGTTAACCACAAACAAAAAAAAAACTACAAGCCAATCTAATGCAACACAAGCATAAAAAAGCTAAGTTCAATAGCTTTACTGCAACTTCCATTGCTAAAATTAGATTGCTACCTTTCCTTCGGCTTATATGGAGGAAACAAGAAGAAGTGATTGATGATGTCTCTTGTGCAATCCTGGAATCCCTCCGCAGGTGCTAGTTTTCCAATTGTTGAAGGTGGTTAACTTTTTCCTTGCATTCATCTTGTCTGTTCCGAATAAGACCAATTCCTTCCATTTCCATATGTCCTAATTGTAACCAAGATCTTTCCTGAACCTGTCATCTCTACTGTTGTGAAGTCTGAAGGAAAGTTGGACCTCCAACTAACCTCCTGGTTGCTCTTCGAATGTAACCACACATGTTGTTGGCCAAATGATATTCATGAGCTATCAAACCTGCAGAAAAAATGTTAGTGAAATAGACACTTATTTAATTACCTCATCTCGGTGTTTGAGCTTAGAAGGTCCATAACTTGGGAGATTACTCGGAGATACACACTCCCAACATCCTTGGCTTCATCTTTGAAAGATCTAGCATTACTTTCAGCCCAAATATGGTAAACAGTAGTAGATAGAAGTATTGGGAAATTATTAATGTCTGAAGTTCTAGTATTGGAAGCAATATTATACCAAGTGAGAATAGAAGGAAGGTTTGGCTGATTAGGGTAGCGTAAATGAAAGTGTGAGAGGCATCGGTCCCAAATTGATTTAGAGAATGTACATTTAAAAAACAAGTGGTCAATGGTTTCATTAGCCGAAATATACAAGGAACAGTGGTTAGGAGTTTGGAGATAGGAAAGTTTGCCCCGAGTTTGTAACTTTTGAAGGAAAGCAAGCCAGAGGATAAAGGAGCACCTAGGTCAGCTACTTTTAGACCATACTAGCTTGTGCCAAGGAACTTCCTGTAAAGGAGGTCTCAAGAAGTTATAGGCTGAATCATTATTATACTGTCTTGTGGGACTAGCTAGCCATTCCAGACAATCAGGTTGGGTATTATTTGGTTGGTACCAAGGTGTTTCTAGGTTTCTAATGAACTCTATGAGACCTCATGCCATCTCCACTCATCATGGTTGATAACTTTAGAGACCCTTGCTGTCGTTGGAAGCTCCGAGTCATTGATCTCTCTCGGTGAAGAGAAGTTCTTTAGGATTCCTCTCGGGTGCCAGGGATCCTGCCATAAAAGAGTAGATATACCATTGTCAATCCTAAATCTGAATTGGTTCCCCATTTTGTCCCTCACATATAAAATTTTTCTCTAACTCCAAGAACTATTATAAGTAGGTTAGGCACTCCAGAAGTTTTTCCTTCTCAGGATGATGATATGCACCCACTTTACCCACAGGGCCTCCCTATCTTCAAACAGATTCCAAATCCATTTCCCTAACAGGACATGATTCCATGTAGTCAAATGTTTCACTCCTAAACCTCCCTCATTTTTCGATCTACTAATGTTGCTCCACTTAACCTTGGCATGAGATTTCAAATCAACCTTCCCAGCCCACAAAAAATTCCTGATCTTAGTCTCTGTATCCTTAAGGATGGAAGAAGGAAGTATGAAATGGGTAGACAAGTATACTTGGAAAGAAGAAAGAACTGAAATTACCAATTGGATTCTACCTGCATAAGAAAGACTTTTATGAGTCCATCTGTTGATCCTCTTATCTATTTTGTCCAAAAGGGGAAGGCAATCCCTCCTAGATAACTGACCTGTTATGAGTGGGACCCCTAAATATCGCATGGGAAGAGTACCTTGCTGGAGTCCAGACATAAGTTTCATTCGATGATTCATCCGGGGATAAAAAAAACTGACTCATGTAAGTATTCATATCCATGCCAGAAAACATAGAGAAAGTACACAAGGAATCAAGCAAGGTCAAAGCAGATAACAAATCCGCATGACAAAACATCAAGAGATCATCAGCAAATAGGAGATGATTGAGTTTAAGGCCTTGGCATCTTCAATGGTATTTGAAGGAAGGGATATTCTCTGGACAAGCTTTCAAATTTCTAGAGAAAACTTCCATACAAATTATAAAGAGGAAAGGTGATAAGGGGTCTCCCTGTCTTAAGCCCAACTTACCTTTAAAAAATCTAGAACGGGGATCCATTGATTAAGATTGAATAAGAGGGAGTGGTTTTGCATTCTTTGACCCAGTCAAGGAACTTCAAAGGAAGATTCTTTGACCCAGTCAAGGAACTTCAAAGGAAGGCCTACTGCTTCTAAAGCATTAAGAAGGAAATTCCATTGAATTGAGTCATAGGTGTTTTGAAGGTCCACTTTAAAAGCACCCCTCTTCTAATTATTAGAAAGGTGATAGTTCTTGAAAATATCTTGAGTCAATAGGATATTGTCCCCTATTATGTTGTTCTTAATGAAAGTACTTTGATTGGGGCTTACAATGAGAGGGAGGATTCTCTGAACCTATTTGCTAAGATTTTAGCAATCATCTTATAGAGCATGTTGCAACAAGAGATATGTCTATGGTCTAAAACTATGGAAGGGTGAGCTTTTTTAGGAATGAGTGAGATGAAAGTGGAGTTGAGCTCTTTGAAAAGTTTTCCATGAAGGAAATTTTTTTGAATAACTCTAGTAACTTCCTCCCCTGTTGGATCCCATTTTCGAAACCCAACTCTTGTGGACTCATACATCTGTTGGACCCCGCTTGTTTCCAGAGTCCAATGCTTGCTCTGATACCACATATGTTAGGCACCGAATTTCGGAATCCAACCTCTTGCGAAAACATGAAACCTGAGCGTATTCCCATGAAATCTACTTAACCATCAGCTTTGATACCACTACTGTTGGATCCCACTTGAGTCCGAAATCCAACTCTTGCAAATACCATAGTAATTAAGTGTGGTTCCTTGTTCCTTGTTCCTTGTAATCTCTTTAATCATCATCGATTCGTCTTCATTCGCATAACATCCCAAAAATTTGCTTACAATTTGTTTAATGGCATGCCCATACAAAATAGTCACCATGCTTGAACTCATTTCTCCTGTTTGCGAATAGAATTTGGAAATCTTCAAATCGGAATTTCAATTTGAATTCTTCATAGAAATCATAGATCTAAGTCTCTTTCCGGAGGCCAACCACTTGCTTTGATATCACTTGTGTTGGGTCTGAATTCCGCTTGAGTCCAACCTCTCAATTGTTCTAATGCAAACTTTCTCAAAACAACTCCAAATGATACAAATTTTCTTGGAGAGATAGATACATGTCTTAGTAATCCATTGCTTCAAGAATCACTTCATTTCGATGTTGGATGAGGGAGTTATGCCCAAAAGAATAAACCATGCTTAAACCCTAAATCGATTTGAACCTATCTTGGCGCGATTGTCATAACTTTCACAAAAAATGTCGGATTGATTTCGTTTTTAGACCATTAGAAAGAAGACATCTATACCTACAACTTTCATGAAGACCAAAAAGTCTGATTCTGCCTATAACAGTGTCAAAAATCGCCATATGTTCCATAAATGTCCGTTAAACGGACATGTATCGGGAAAAGGAGCCCAAAATGACCCGAGAAGGACATAAACTGGGCAAGGGGTTTTTTTACACCCGAGAAGGTCCGTTAAACGGACATCCATGTCCGTTAAACGGACATGGGGCTTCCCTAAAGCCCTCCAATGCCCCTCTTATGCTTCCAAAAACCATCCTAACATCATAAACACTTATAATCTTCCCAAATTAAACTCTTCTAGTGCAAATTCACTTCATAACAACTCAAACACCAAACTTATTTCATCAAACTCTCAATTCTTGATCCATTTGGTCCATCAAAACCACAAATTCCTATCATTTATCAAAGCTATCCCAAACACAAACCATATACAGCATCCTAACTTGTAACACTCATATATCTCCATTTTGATATCCAAAAATTACAATCTTTATAGCGTCGGAAAGCTAAAAGGACCACCTACAACTTATATGAAGACAATTTTGGCCAGTTCTATCTCAATTATTCTAGAAATTCTCTTGAATCAGTTCACAAAATCTTATCCTTATGAAAAAAAAACTTGACATTTATCTCAACTTCACTTCCTTAACTAAAGCAACACATTGCTATCCATTCAAATAGCAATCCTTCTTTTCCATAATAATTCACTTACAAGTAATAGCAACTCATATTCAAAATGCATCAATTCAATTGGATTACTTCTTTGAGTGTACTTAATTTCAACCACCAATTGGAGTTCATCAAGTCATCACTTCAATTTATTCAAAAAAATCTCATGATTATCATCACAACTTTCCTATCTTTCTTGTCCATCTTACCTCACTTATATATATATATATATTCATATGCAAAGTTCATCAACTCACATGGATCGCTTCTTCAATTATATCTATTTCAACTGAACATCATTCATACACAAA
>JAOQMQ010000005.1:28101451-28117599 GCA_027563845.1 Erythroxylum subrotundum | reverse complement strand
CAAACACATTTTTGTACTCAGGACGAAGACAATTATCTCTGTTCTGTCCACCGCAACCAAACATCTCACTGTCTTCACTTTTTGTTCTGTTCCGTCCTGTTCTGTTCTGTCTCGTCCCGTCTCTACATGTTGAAAACGCCAACCAAACGCAGCGTAACGGTTGGGACAAATATATGGGACCATAAATATGTTTCTATTTTCTTACGAAATTTAGTTTTCTATAACGAAATGAAATGGAAAAGGGAAACAAGAAGGAGAAAAAAAAAAAAAAAAAACCTAAGTTTGCACCAAACTTACCAGAAAAGCCATAATTGCAAATAGGAATAAGACGTCGACGTACCATCTACTTTGCCTTCCTTTCAAGCTCCTTTTTCTTCATTCACCAAGCAACCACGTTATACAAATTAACTCCACGCGCCAGCCATTTTTTATACGCAAACTTATATCCTCATAAAAGTTGATCTGTCACATCCATGTGGCCAAAAAATATATACGCATTTATATGGTGTGAATATGTGTATACAATCTGAGGAATCGTAGGCTCTTGGAGTGGGTTCATATTGAATTTAGTGCAAGGAGGTACATGTCCTTACCTTCTACCTATTTCAATTAATGAGATTCACCGTATCAAACACGTTGAAATTCTTGTGTTTCGATGTGTATGTCTCATGTTATCGTAACACTTGCATGTCATCAATGTGAGTTTCACGACAACGTTTTAAGTTAATACACAATTAGTACATGCGGCATTATGAGTTTTAGAGTATCGCGTAATGTATCTCGTTAATAAGTTTTTCTATTTTAGTTCAAAATATTTAATTGAAAAAAATATTAATAGTATGAAGTAAATTGTCAATATTAATTAAGTTTCGTAGCTTATCTTTTTGTATGATTTTAAATTTCATAAGTGTATTGAAAATAATAATAATAATAATATATTAATTAATCATACAATGGGAAATATTATTATGATGAATGTAAATTATATATACTAACTTGTCCTAAACTCATATCAAATTTTATTTTCTTACCTAATATTATTAAAACAAATAAACCTCAATATTCTCCCTACAAAAAATTTGAACTTTGTATGCCAAACTTTATTTTGTAAGAATATGATATTCATACATTTTAAAATTTTATTTTGAAGTATTTTTTATCATTTTAAAATCTTAACTTTTATTTTTTCAAATATCATTTTAGATAAGATCATAAACACAAAGTTAATTTTAGTATATTTATTTATGACCTATTGAAATTTAATACCATGTTTAAAAAAATTAGTAATGTCTTTACCCAATAACAAGTATAATTTAGTTAGAGTTTATAAAGTTATCTCTCGAACTTTTTATGTTATCTTTTACCAAATTGATAAAAGCAAGAAACAAGGATTCATAATATGAAATCATGAACAAGTGGAGGATTTGACGGCTATCTTTTTTTATTCCTTTTTATTTAGTTCAATGATAATTGCATTTTTATGAGTATAGAATAAATTAATATGGATATAATTAAAATTTAATAATATGGTAATAATTTCACTATATAAATTATTAAAATTTACTTATATTTTTAATAGTTAAAATTGTACAAAAGGATAGTATTATGTAATTAAATTGAATTGACAATTTCTTAATTGGGCCATCTTATTATTAATATTTATTAATTATGTGCTTTAAATTGAAGCGTATAAATTTATTGAAAGGACACATAAATTTTAATACATATTAGTATCATAGAAATATAATATGTTCATATAATATTATAAGAGCCAAACTATCACTTGTATTATTATTACTAATAAAAATTATAGAAAAATTCATTAACAATATTAATAACAAAACATATCATTTTACTTACAAAATTTAAGAAAGTCTCAGAGTATGGACATCTTAGATGCAATGTCCGTATAGTTTTTTTTTCTTTTTCATGTCTCTTATTACTATTCAGTTCAGTCTCCTCCAAATTACTGTCATAGGTAACTCTATTTTGGTGGAGTTTGTCCCAACCAAAGGAGGACAGGTATTGTTGTTAAATGAGGTAACCTCTGGGTAAAGAGCTTCTGAGTTCAAAGTCTTCTTTAGTCTTTATTGCACCGACTGGGAGCCATAATGCATTAGGCCCTAAAGAGAACCAAGAAGAAGAAGTCCCTCCACTAACAGCAGATGAGTTCCCTCCACTAAGTCCATCTAACTAGAAGCTCTGTGTAGTTAGCAAATCCTCCAAGTTTGGCCACTATTTGGCCTTAAAATCTTACAAAAATATGGTAGAAACTGAGTCAGCCAAGGAAAGGCTCAAATACTTTTAAATACTATCAAGAAGGGGTTCTAACCCCACTTATGGAAATATTGCAAGTTGGGGCTAGAGATGGCAACAAGGCTCGGGTTCGTCCTAAGGCCAACGGGTCTCAGGCCGAGCTCAAGCTCAAGCTCAGGCTTAGGCTTAGGTTGTCCAGTCCCTACATTTTTATATTTTTAATTTTAAAAAAAGTTCAGGTTGGTTTGAGTCTAGCTTGGGCTCCAGCTAGGCTATTTTGGATGGGCTATTGCTAAGACCCAGGCTTGACCTGACTCAGCCTATTGTCATCCCTAATTGGGGTAACAACATAATCCCACTCACTGGTATGGGTTTCTCGCAGGTCCAATATTGGGCTAGCTCAAAATGAAGTAAGATGAGTTTAAAGAAAACTTTAATGTCTAAAGAGGATACCTTTATATTCAAGTTCTCCAAGAATACTGACTTGCTGAACATTCTTCAACAAGGTCCTTAGTACATTACTGGCCAACCTCTTCTTTTAGAAACATGTTAGCTTGAAATGTCACTCTACAGGTGTAATGTTAAAATTATTCCCCTCTGGGTGAATTTTCATAATATGCCACTAGAATACTAGAAGATATATGGTTTGAGCTACTTAGCTAATGCTCTGGGAAAGCCAATTTGTCTTGACTCCCTCATTACTAGGCTTAAGAGGATTGGTTACGCTTGAATTTGTGTTGAAGTGAATAGAGAAGAAGAACTTCCTAAAGCCCTTCCTATTATGAAATTGGATATGGATGGCGAACTTATAAGGGCTAAGATAGAGCTATCTTACAACTGGAGATCAATTAACCTCCTTAAGGTGTGGAAACTAAATGGGAGGGTATTTAAAACTAGTTTGCACAATGAATTTTGGGGATACCAGAGGATGAAGTCCTTGACTCAAAAGAAGAGACTAAATTGGTTTCTCCTATAAATAAGCTAGGGATTGAAAATCCTACTCTAAATATCCCTATTAGCTAAGAACTCTAGATTCTAGGAATAATTAATTCTAATTAGCAAGCCAATGGCTGGGAAGTGAGTGTGACTGCAATAATAGTTAGAATTAGTTAGTTTGAAGGGCATAGATGGTTTCACTAAAATCACCTTTATATCCTCAAGAAGGAAGTCCAGAAGGAAAGCAGGTAAAGCCTGGCTAAGGAGTGCCAATTAATCCATTTAATGGCCTTTCTTATATAGAGTATTAAGGGACTTAATGATCCTATTAAAAAGAAAGCTATAAAAGACATTATTTTGGAGAAAAGCCTATTGTAATAGGTCTTTTAAAAACCAAAATAAAGGCTGAGAATCTAAGTGAAGATTTCAAATTTTTAGCAATAACTGGAATTTTATGACAAATCATTCCTTCCATGCTACTGTAGGATAGTGGTGGTTTTTAATATAAACCATATTAAGATTTTAGTAGTCATTATGTATGATCAAATGATACTTATCTTATGTGTTTTGTCCTATTCAGGGTTACTTATTAAGGCTATGATTGTCTACGCAACAAACTTTGCTTTCCAACAAGTCAAGATCTAGGAAGACCTAAAGGGTATAAATGGCTTGATGCATAGGCCCTGGATCTTAGTGGGTGATTTAACATGTATTTTGCATATTAAGCAAGCTAAAGGTGCTAGAGTCAACTAAAAAAACTTAATTAAAGGGTTAAATCAAATCGTAAACCAATAAGGAGTAATGGACTTAAATTATATGGAGCAATTATTTACTTGGAGCAATAATAGATAATAATGAATCATTTTTATCATAAATAAACTTGATGAGGTTATGAGAAACAAGGAATGGCTATATAAGATTCCAAGTAATGATGCCTATTTTGTCCTAGGCTTTTGCTCAAATCACTCAATAATTGAAATTCTCTAGCTGGCCATAGAACCCTCCTAGAGAACTCCATTCAGATTCCTAAACTTTCTAACAGATATAGATGGATTTTAAGAAGTGGTTATGGAGGGTAGGGAGAAGGTTGTTATGGGGTGTAAAAGCTTTCAACTTATGAGAAAGTTATAAGAAATTAGAGAAGGACTTAAACTCCTTTATAAGAATAGTTGTCCCAACATTGAATCCAATTTTAGAAATGTAAAAGAAGAGCTTAAGAGAGTGTAAGATAACTACTAACAAGATCCTTTTGATCTAAATCTTAGAACTCTTAAATCCATAACTATTGGTAGATATACTCAAGCTTTACAGTGGCATAACTCCTTTCTTAACCAGATGGTTTGAGTCAATTAGCTCCATAACGGGGGTGGGGGTAGGAGGTGATAATTGTAAGTTGTTCAACTATTTTATTATGGCTAGAAGAAACAAGAACATAATCTTTGGCTCTACTAAACTCAAATCATCAAATATGCAATGATCATGCTACAATTGACACAATAGGTTAAACTACTAATGGAATTTGTTTGGTCAACCTGCTTCCTCTCACTCCATGGTGACTAGTTTGATCTTGTTTATATATTCCTCTCTAGACCATACTATAAAGGACAATCTATGTATGCATGTATCCTATTCAGATATCAAAGAGGTCCTTTTTAGGCTTAACCCTAATAAATCCTCTAGATCAGACATTTTTAATGCTAATTTTTTTCATCAAACTTGAAATTTGGTAGGTGCCCTAGTGGTTGATATGGTTTAAGAAATTTTCTCTTTTAAGAAAATGCTCAAATATCGTAATTATACCCATATATGCTTAGTCCCCAAGACAAGAAACCTTAGTATAATGGTTGATTTTCACCCTATCTCTTATTGTAACAAAATTTACAAGGTTATCTCAAAATTGTTTGTTAACAAATTAAAAAAAGCCTTGCAATCATTAATTATTCCTAGTTAAGGAGCATTCTTACATGGTAGGGCTACAAGTGACAACATTTTGCTAGTCTAAGAGCTATTTAACAACTATGATTCTTAAGCTTCCACTCAAAGCTGTGCCCTGAAGATTGATTTTGCTAAGCCTTTAAACTCCTTAAATTTGAATTTCTTATTCAATGGTATGCTAGCTTTTGGATTTCCTATGGACTTTGTAGATTGGATAAAGGTATGTGTAACTACTACATATTTTAGGGTTATGGTTAATGGATCACCTCAAAGTCCTTTCGAGGACCCAAGGGATTAAGGCAAGTGAATCCCTTATCCCTTTATTTATTTGCCTACATTATAGTGATTCTCATTAGGATGATCAATTGGGAGATTAATTCCTTGAGATCAATCAAGTATCACCATAAATGTAAGGAACTCAAAGTCAACAATATTGTTTTTTGCTGATGACTTAATAATATTATATGGGGTTAATCAAGGGTCTATTCAGCTTCTAACTAGAGTAGTATGTCAATTCTTTACTTTATTTAGACTTAAGGTAAATGTAGAGAGGAGTAAAATCTGCATCTCCTTTGATGTGCCAAACATTTTATCCCTTACCTCTACATCTTGCCTATAGCCGCATATTGCTCCTTTCAAGTATCTAGGAGTAATTATAACATGAAGAAACCTAGGTTTGTTGATTGTACACCCCTTATTGAATTTGTTAGTGTGATAATTTCCTTTTGGTTAAACAAATTGCTCTCTAATATGAGCAAGTTACAATTGACTTCCTTTATTGTAAGGAATTTTTATATTCATTAGAGCTCTCACTTAGTCCTCCCTAAAAATTTGATTAAGGAAATGGAGAATCTGATCAAGAATTACCTCTAGACAAGGAAACTTGACAACTCAAGGAAAGCTAAGGTGAAATGAAAGGATGTACGTATACCAAAGAAGGAAGGGGGACTGAGGCTTGTCTTTATTAAAATAATGAATTTGGTCATAATAACTAAAAAGATTTAGAGGTTATTTAATGATAAGGAGGCTATATGGTCCAAATGGATGCAAACATATTATCTGCCTAATATAAGTTGCTAAAATATAAAAATTGGCAAGGAACACTCATGGTCTCTAATATAAATACTAAGGCTGAGAGAAAGATTAAGATATGCACTTAAAAAAACGTACCTAGCTTTGCTAGGACAATTGGAGTGATTTAGCTTTACTATACCTCAGGAATGAACTGAGCTCCCTTGGACTATGGATTCCAATGAATGCTAGGGTAAATGAGTTATCATGGAAAATAGGTGGAGCTACAACCTAAGAGGATATGTTATCTTGTTGAATAATCTCCCTGATTATAACCCTGACCAATCTGAGATGGATCATGTTATCTGGTTACAAGTGGAGATAAAGGATTTCCAAATTAAGACAGAGAAAGGGGACAACTCTTTCGTCTCCTTTCTGGAATTCTAAACTTGCTTTTGATCCTTTTCTCTACCTGAAAGTGTAATGCTAGGTGGAAGGTTTTGATTGAATATATCTTCAACTTACTCTAAGGTAGTATCTATCGACATTTTATTTATGATTAAGTGTAAAACTCTTTACTTTGTTAATATATTCTTTACTTTTCTTTTAAAAAATAAGTTATATTGAATATAGTTAAAAATTGAAAAAAAAAAGTGTTAATTTCCTGTAAAGTTGAAAAATAACAATAAAGATAAAAAAGTCTTAATGTTATAATTTTTCTATATATTCCCTATTTAATTTTGATATTCTTCCATAAGATATATACAAAATTAACGGACACTAAATTAATAAACTATGACTAAATAGTCAAGCACCATGATACAATATTTGTTTGTGTTTTTTCATCTCCCTCGTCGCAAAACGGCAAAGCAAGCAGAGCACAAGCGTTTTTGGCTTTGTTGATTACCTAAGGCTATGTTTGGCTGGACGTAAAGTTTTTAATATAATGTAATGATTTATAACAGAATAGAATGTAAATGGATGTAATATTAGAAAATTATTGTTTAAGAATGATGGAAGAGTTCATAATGTAATATAGTAAAATGTTATTTGGAAGATGGAAGGAATGTAATGTAACGTATGTACAATAATAATGAATGACTATTCTACCTTTGATAAAATAATGAGATGTATTGTCTTGTTGTTTGTTATTAAGGTTGAGGGTATAATTGATATTATAAAAAATTATTGAGGGTATATTAGGTAATAGATATTTATCATTTTATATTCCATCCTAAACCTCCCAATTTGGAGGTAACTCATTTTTAATGTTTAGGATGGAATAAGATGTAATATGCAATCCTCCCGTTCCATCCTATTCCATTCCATTTCATTATAAACCCTCCTCCCAAACGATGGAATAATGTTATATTTCATTTTATTCCATTACTAATCGCCATACCAAACATAGCCTAAAGATACATTGTAGTTAACAAAATACAATAATAACAGGCGTACATGGAAAATAAAGAAGAATTAATTCAACGTTGTTTGATTTTATTTTATTTTGTTCAGGTCCAATTATTTTTGGTTTGAAAGTTAGTCAATTCTGATGGTTAATATCATTAGTTGTTATATATATTTTTATTAATAATACTTAAATAATAAAGAAATTAATTTTTAAATTAATTAATTATTTAAATCAATGATATAATATTTATTAATAAAATAAATAAGTAAGTAAGTGAAAATTTGTAATTATTTATTTAGTATTATATTTTAATTATTGAAACTAATTTTATTATTTATAAATAAATATTTTACATTGAAAAATATTTCAAAAATAACTATTTTATAATTCTAAAATTTGTGTATTTTAGAGATATTTTAAATTTAATATATATTTATTAAATAATTATTAAATTTGGAAAATATTATATTAGTTATAATTATTAGTAGTAACTAATATTAAATAATTAAATAAAAATAAAATTATGATAAAAGACCAAAATAAAAAGCAAAATTTAATTTTTATGATTTCCAAATAATTATTAAAATAAAAAATTAAACCAAATAATTTTTATGAAGTTTAAAAATAAAAATAAAAACTAAAAATGATAGTAAAACAAACAGTCTCTTGTCAAAATTAATTTTCTTTCTAGTTTGAAATTTCTTTTCATTGATTTGATGTATATCAAGATCATTTTTTTTGACCTTTCAAAAAATCAAGCTTACAGGTCAATATATATATATATATATATTATAAAGTTCACCAACCTTCATAAGTTAAAATAACAAAATTGAACGACTTAAAAGTTTACCAACATTTATGTTAACATTGAAATTTTTTTAATCAAGTAAAGAGTGAGAAAAGTTGCCTCTTCTCGTTGTAAAACTACGGTTCTATGGTTCTTAATATCTTCATCAAATTTGTTGGGTCACACCCAAATTATGGATTCCTTGCTTTTCCTGTAGAGCGCAATCATCATTTGTCAGCTGCAAAGTATGCTTTTGTTGTTTAATAAACAAAAACAAAAACTTAAGTCTATTGACAATACATGCTTCCTAGGTTTTCCCTTTGACTCATTTACTAGCTGGACTCCATGCTCTCTCTCACTAGTCTTAATATTTTTTACTTTCCTCGTTGCGGAAAAGCAAAACAAGATTTAGACATTTGAACGGCGAGTGAAGACATAGCACAAATATTTGGCAGAAGAGAACAGGAATAAAGAGAATTGTGCTGCACGCACTAGAATAGCGTGTGAAACAAAGTCGATAACAGAAACGAAAGAGTCTCTTCTAGTACACTTTCATCTCAACGTCCTGTGGTTTTCTGCTTCCGTAATAACCAAACTCCGCGTTTCCATCTCTTTTTCCCTTTGAGAAAACTAAAAAATGAGTCGTCTTGCACCTGTGTCAGAAGAACCCATAAGCGAAGGAGAAGACAACAATGGTATAAGCAGCTCATCAAAGAAAGATCATTCATGGAGAAACTGGCTCAAAGCTCACTTTACTCTTCTCTTCAACAAAAAATCTCACATCAAGACTCTCTTAAGCGTTCTTGGTTGCCCTCTTTTCCCAGTTTCTGTCCACCCAAAACTCCCCATTAACCAGGTTTGAGCTTGACTGCTTTTCTTGCCTACGTTTATCACTTGTCTCTCCACAACTAGTCATTGTTTTAGATCATTCATTTAGGTCTGTGAAAGTTTGCTCGTATCTGTTGCTCTGGTAATATTACTCGGCTCCCCAAATATTTGCTTTCTGGGTTCTTTTGCATTAGTGCTTACTGTTTTTAGGTGCTAATATACTATAATCCCTTTTTTCTTCTCTTAATATCCTTTCTGTACGTGATGATGTGCCCGTCCTGAGTCATGATGTCTGGAAGTCCCCACTTTCCTACTGCCAACCCACGATCAGAGAACATCAAAAAGCAGTCCTTTTGGGTCTATTCTCTATTCATCAGCGTAATATCTATTGAATTTGCTTGAAAAAGTAGCGAATTTATCAAGTAGTTGTCATTTAATCAAAGGATTCTTACTGGCAATTTTTACTTGATGAGTAAAAATGATTTAGTTCAATGGTGCTTCTCGATTTTTTAAAAAGTAAATGTTGGAGGAACGTGCCTCAATGTGCAATATATTGAATGTCCTCAAGAGCTTAATATTCTTTGGTTAAAGAGAAATGATACTAGATACAGTAGAAAGCCAACTCAATAATGATTTACTGTTAACAACCAAAAGTAACAATCTTTTTATTACAGGTATCATCCTCGGCTCAGTATATAATCGAACACTTCATTGCAGCAACCGGTTGCCGGAAAGTGAAAGGGAGGGTGAAGAACGTTTTTGCAACAGGGAAAGTGTCAATGGCCATGGTGGATGAGGTCAGCAGCGGAGCAACCGCCGGGATCGTGCAAAAGGGTTGCTTTGTAATGTGGCAAATGGTCCCTGATAAGTGGCTAATTGAGCTGGTTGTGGATGGCCAAAAAGTTGTGGCTGGTAGTGATGGCAATGTTGCTTGGCGCCACACCCCATGGCTCGGTGCTCATGCTGCTAAAGGGGGTGTTAAGCCTCTCCGACGAGCTCTCCAGGCAAGTTGTACAAACATTCATTATAATTATGTGTCCAGGGAGAAGGGAATAAATGAGGAAGGTTGCATAGTCATATGCAGCCTACAGTGTAGGCGCTTAGTGGTCACTGTTAATTTTGTACCTACTTTCAACTGAAACCAGATCCAACTACTCCCAAAATACCGGATCTCGATTCCTCGTGTTCTTTGAAATATGAATCAGTTTTGAAAGCTTATCCAATGAGAAAAGAGATACGATATAGGAATAGCCAATTAAGCCAACCACTCAATTTCACTCATTACTGGGGATGCTTGTAGCAATTTTGACAATAAGATCCTTGTTCATATTACATCATCAGTGAGATCACACCCCGTTAATTGTTAGCGAACTACAGAAAGTGCCCGCCTTTTGACAAATTAAACTTTTTCTTATTCAAATTAGCTACCCCTGTGATTGATAACGCTCAATTTAGATGAACGTTCATGTAGGGACTAGATCCTATGGCAATATCAGCTGTGTTCTCTCCGGCACAATACATGGGAGAGAAGTGCATCTCAGGGGTTGATTGTTTTGTCCTGAAATTGTCCGCTGACCAAACAGACTTATCAGACAGAAGCGATAGCACTGCAGAGATGATTAAACATGTCACATTTGGATACTTCAGCCAAAAAAATGGCCTTCTAGTGTTCCTGGAAGATTCGTACTTGACTAGAATTCAGTCCCCGGGAACATACCCTACATACTGGGAAACCACCATGGCAACAAGCATTGAAGACTACCGGACAGTGGACGGGGTGATGATAGCTCACGGTGGTGAAACTAGTGTGATGATCACAAGATTTGGTGATAACCTGAAAGCAGGTCTTTCAATCACACGAATGGCAGAGACGTGGACTATAGATGACATTGCGTTTAACGTGCAAGGCCTGTCTGTGGACTGTTTCATTCCTCCTAAGGAGATGAGGAAACATTGTTGTCCGGAGGAGAATAATCTTGACTACTGGCGGTCACCGTCACATGAATGATGTATTGAATTGGGTTGGGGGGAGCTGGGTAGTAGTACTACTTAATCAACTTGTGTTTGTCTACATATTACCTCATCTTGAAAAAGAAAAAAAACATTAGCAATATCTTTATGATATGGCACGAGTACTCGACATGATATCTTTTTTTCTTGATGCAAAGCAATATCCTGATTGTTATGGCACGAGTACTCGACCTGGTATCGTTTTTCCTTGATGCAATTTGTGTCTGATTTTAACGTAGTTCTGTGTTTGTCGGTTTTCACTTTAATTTTAGTTACTAAACCCATCAAAGTAACCAAACCATAACTCTTAAGTGATAAAATACAATTTTGAAAGGACTTATTCGGATCATTTACCCCTTTAGAATGTAAGTCCAAAAATGTTTGATCACTTGAAGAAATCGGAACCTTCAATGTAGCTGAGGTAAGGTAGTCCCATGTAATTTCATCTGCTCGTATAATTTGACAGGCTCAACTGGTTAGCACGCATTAAGAAGATCAACTCGAGAGAGTGTTCGTTTAATGTATGGTCAACCTGAAAGTGAAGTCCATTGCACAGAAAGCTAGTTTTCTTGTACCATATATAGAGAACATAGTGGAAATTGTTACGTATGTGTTGGATTGACCCAGAGAGTACTTGAGAAGTTAACCAGTTCAAGGATGGTTCAGAACGTGGTCTCAATCATCACCGTGTTGATGAAAACAACAACCTCGAAATTTTATTTGTTGTAGTGCAACGATCGTCCCAAGTGCATTATAGACTTAAGAATCTCTTTAATTTTAACGTTCCTAATTCAACGATGAAAAGCATGAGCAAGGCATATGTAATATTCCACTTTTGAAGACGAATTTTGGGTTGGAATCATCGAAAAGTGAGTTCACATATTGAGTCAAGAGGTCTTATATGTAGTTTTCAGTATGCACTGACTGACGTTCTATGTAGTAAAAAGGGAAAATGGAGAATAACCGGGTTGAGGATAACGAAAGTAGTTTTTGAAAGTTATCTTTAATGGTTCGAATGAAGAATTAGTTGCTCCCTGTAATTTGCCTAGGAAAATGAAGATCCCAAATATGATTTGCTAATAATAAGTGATGACGCAGTAACAGGGGCTGACTCTTGAGACTTAAGTTTAATGTGCAATATAACAATCCGTTTATATTTATAATGTTTCTTTACTCTTGATCTTTGCAAACAAAGTCAATAAAAGTCCGTACTTGGAGAATTTAAAAAATAAGATTCAAATAATGACCTTCGTACTTTTTGCATTATCCTCTCTGTTGTTGTGTATAACCTGTGGTAAGAACGAAACCTTTGCACCTTTCGTGATGAAGCCTTTGATATAGGGAGGGTCACTTCACAGGTGATCTTACAAGTTATGGAACAGCTCAGCCTAAACACTGAAGGAAGGTAATTATGTTTGTATTCTATTTTAGTATTCCTATTGTTATTGCTGCAGGTTCAGGCCGTCTCAATGTCATATTGAGCAAGCTACTAGGTGGTGGTTCCTCTTCCTTGGGGGTCATGTTAGTTGGCTGTGCTTTTCTTATTGTGGATTGCGGGTTGTGTATGTAGTAGAGGTTTGCTAATTGGTGTGGTTTGTTGTTGATCATTGAGTGACTTTTTCCTAGGTGCTGGGAGTTTATTTAGTAGGGTATTGGACTTAGTTTTCTTAGACTGCTTGAGAGGCGAGTATTTAGGGTGTGGTGTTTCTTTCTCTGCTTTGTGTTGTTCCTGTGGTTTTATCCTTGGTAGAACCCTTGTAGGCAAGAGATTCTGGGTAATCTCTAGCTGTGTATATAAACTATTCATTTTCGTATAAAGTTTTTCTGATTTACCAAAAAAGAAATGAAATTTTTTTAAAAAAATAATTACTGAAATTTAAGTCTTCATATTTGCTTTTCTAATCTTTATTATGTTGTAATTTATAATTTATATATTTTCTTTTCTTTTTTACTTAGAATTTAAGATTAGGCTTAAATATTGATTTTGTCTTTAAATGATTTTATGTATTTAATAGAGATGTGTTTAATATAAAAACTCACAATTTAAATTAATTAAAAATATATCTCTTTCTTTCTTTTGTTTCTCTCTTTTCTATATGATATTATTATGTAATTGTATGATGACAAGAGAAGTAATCCTAATTCAATCAACGCAAATTACAGTTGGTAAACAAATGAAACTGAACAGCTCAATGAAATAGTTAACCTTTCAAGTTTTCACTTTGAACCTAATCTCATCGAATCTTGATCGAATTAAATTAAAACTTAGTTAAACTCAATCAACAACCCAAAATCGTCAAACCTTTTTTCTCATCTTTATTATCTAAATAAAATATCTTTTGTTTTGACCCATTTTTATTCAAAATCAAAAACTATTTTTATTTAATAAAAGCCCATTTTATAATGCATATTTTTACATTCACGTCATTTTTAAATATTTTTTTTATCAATATCCATTTCATCCAATTATACATAAGTTAAAAGTATAATTTGAATCCTAGCATTTATATCATAATATAATTTAAATACTAACAATCTAAAGTCTTCAATTTCAACCTCAATATCTTCAAAGCATTTAAAATAAACTTTAAGTGGATAAAAAATTTAACAAGGTTAAACTTCCATCAATTAAATATTACGTCATTATTGATGTGATACTTGTTACAATTTTCTAGATTCTATTAGTGGACCTCACTATTATGTATATGTCATTAGGGATAACAATAGGTCGGACATGAGCATGGGCAACTTCTAGGGCTCGAGCCCAATTTGACCTAATTTTTTTTAAAATTAAAAATACACAATAGCGTCATTCTACTTATAATGGTCAGGCCTCATCAACTTGAGCCCGAGGTTCGATTTTTTAGGAAAATCAAGCCAGAGACCCAAACTGGGGTTGACTTCGAGCAGGGCCAGCCTGACCTTAGCCTTAATTGTCATCTCTATATGCCATGCGATAGAGTGAGATCTATTTGACTTTTTTAAAAAAAATTAAATTAATAATTTGTAATTAATATAATTATGCTATTATGTTAATATTACTTAAAAATGTTAAATAAAATCTTTAAAATTCATAATATGGAAACCCTAAGTGAAATGAAGCTAAAATTCCTAAATGAATTCGCGCCTTCCCCTCTTTATTGCATTAGCTTCCAACTTGCTTATGTCTGGCATCAGTTTCCTCTTGTTTATGTCCCACACCTCCAATTTCCTCTTGTTTACAATATATTGTAATTGGGTTTCTAGCACCAAGTTGATTAAAGGCTTGACCACCTCTGTCTAAGCTATACTAAGATTCCCTCTATTGAACTTCTGGTGCTTACGTATGAGAGAAACCAAATTCAGCAAATATGTTTATGCGTTTCCTAAATTTGTATGTATAATCAATCCCCCTAAGGTTAAGATTAAGATATAATATGAAGAGACCAATAAGATGATTTTTGTTTGCTTTCTACGCTAGAGTAGTAAAGAGGCATGCCTATCTTTGGGAGAAATGAATTTGAGTTTTTATGGGTAAATTTAGTTTTTGCTATTTCAAAACAAAAACTTGTCTGAGGTAGAATCGAGAGGAAGTTGGAGGTGTGAGACAGAAACAAAAGGAAGTTGGTATGAAATTCAATTAGGGATTTTAGTTTCATTTCATAATTAGAATTTCTAGATTAATATTTTATTTATAATTAACTAAAAATTAACATAAATAATAATAAAATTAATTACAAATTATTATTAATGTCCATACTTTTAAAATCAAATGGGCTATATTATTCTACATGGTGTACATGTGATATTCACTACGTAATAGTGGGATCTACTAATAAATTTTAAAAATAACTGACGAAAGTTAATCTCATTAATTTTTTGTTCGCTTATAGTTTATTTTAAACATTTTCAAAATGTTAAGGTTGAAATTGAATGTTTTAAAAAGTTAGGCTTCAAATTACAATTTTGACCATTATACCTATCATGTTAGATCTATTTTTCATCGTTTAAATCAATTAAGTGTTCATTTTGACTTTTTCTTTATCCAATTAGGAGTTTATTTGATCCTTTTATAAAAAAAAGTCGTTTTCATTTTGTCTATTTTAAATTCCATTATTTAAATTAAAATCCATTCTTTAAAATTAAAATTTGTCCTTTTTATTAAATCCCATCCATTTACCTAAAATTCAAATGACTTGTCAATACATCAATACTTTTAAATCGAAAGTTTCTAAATTCAAAATGCTACATTATATTAACTCCATAAAATGATAAAATATTCCTTGTTTTATTTATTTATCTCTTATTAATCATAAAATTCTAAAAAACTATAAGCATCCAATTCTTGAAATTAACTGTTAGTCTTTAATAGCACCCAAGAGGAGGTGGGTGAATTGGATGTTTACAAAACTTTTCAATTTTTCTAACCAATATACTTCATTAACAACAATTAACATAAATGAGTATGAGAAATGTGCTTAATATAAATTAATCAAACAATTGAAAAATAATTTAAAGAGGGTAAGAAAGAGAGAATGCAAACCAATTTATAGTGGTTTGACAAACAACCTTTACCTACGTCTACTCCTAAGACTCTTCCTAAAATTTCACTATAATCTTTTTTTCAAGGTGAAGAATAACTTTTATACAATTTTTCACGATAAAAAGGAACCTTTCTTGCAATCTTCTTTCAAGATAAAGAGGAACCTTATTACCACTTGGATCACTGTTAAGTCAATTATAATGCATTTATGTTAGATTTAATTTTGGTTGATTTGTGAAATTTGTGTTCAAATATTGATAGAATTACTTGTTAAATGTCCGCAGATGGTTTTCAATGCTGTAAAGACGAAAAAGGATCAAAAAAGACGAAAAATATGGCAAGAAGTTTGAAAATTCCATATTGGTCAAAATTCAAAGATTAGGCGTGGGCACGCCTAAGGACAGAATCCCAAATCTGCAGATTTTCCAGAATTGGATTCCAATTAAAACACA
>JAOQMQ010000005.1:28082269-28096776 GCA_027563845.1 Erythroxylum subrotundum | reverse complement strand
CAGTTTAGTAAGTCAGTCAGAGCAAGTCAGAGTTCAGGGTCTCGGAAATGGGCCATCAGTCAGGGCTCATTACACCGGGACCGTTGGGCCTCGAAAGCGGGGTCCGACAACTAAGGCACACAAAGGACAAGTATGTAAGCTTGTGAGGTCTTTATATGGGCTTAAACAAGCTTCGCGACAGTGGAACAATTAACTTAGATGTTTTCTTCTGAACTTTGGTTTTCAGCAAAGTATGCATGATAATTGCTTATTTGTATTCTGCAAAGATGATTGTTTCTTGATGCTTTTGATATATGTGGATGACCTACTTATAAGTGGAAATTCAGACCACACTATTGCTCGACTCAAAACAGCACTTCATGAGCAATTTACCATCAAAGACTTAGGAGTGGCTAAGTATTTTCTAGGCTTAGAAATCATTCGTGATGAGACTGGTATTTTTCTCAATCAGAGAAAATATGTGTTGGATATGTTGACAAATACAGGTCTCATTGGTTATAAGCCTAAGCAAGTGCCCTTTCCAAGAGGTAGTACTCTGCTAAATGACAGTAGTCCTTTGTTGAAGAATCCTCAGGAGTATCGAAGTATGGTTGGACGTTTGTTATACTTGGGTTTCTCAAGGCCGGATATCACTTATTGTGTGCAGCAACTCAGTCAGTTCCTGCAGAATCCCAAGGAGGTCCATCTTCACCACGCCACTTTATGTCCTGAAATATCTCAAGAATAATCCTTCTTTGGGCCTTCATTTTCCTGCGAATTTTGATTTGACCTTACGAGCTTACTCCGACGCCGACTGGGCAACATGTCCTACAACCAGAAAGTCTTTAACTGGTTTTTGTATTTTCTTGGGCAGTAGTCCAGTTTCTTGGAAGACAAAACGACAAACTACAGTGTCTCGAAGCTCCGCAAAAGCAGAGTACAGAGCCATGGCGTCTACTGTGCGCGGGTTGCAATGGATCAGCTACTTATTTGCTGATTTGAGGATTCTAGTTCCACTTCCGATTCCTTTTCATTGTGACAGCAAGTCTACCATCCACATCACTTGTAACCCAGTGTTTTATGAACGAACTAAACACCTTGACATTGATTGTCATGTCGTTCGAAATCAGTACAAACAGGGTTTCATTTCACCAGTTCATGTGGCTTCTTCTTTACAAATCGTCGACATCTTCACTAAGCCTCTTTCTTCACCAGTATTTCACCGTTTGCTATCCAAGTTGGCTTTGGGTGATTTTCATCAAAGTCCAACTTGAGGGGATGTAAAAATTATAATTAGTTTTTGTTTTCTGTTAAGTTTTTTTGTAATTACTCTGGAGTAATAGTTAGTTTGTTTTTTTTAGTTAGCTCAATAACTAACTTTTCCATGTATAGTCTAAAGTATATTTAAGCTTACATTGAGCTTAATCATGATCAACGTGAATATAGTGAGAAATTCTCTCTCTCTCTTAAACTACTCTTTCCTATTTTCTATAATTTATTAGTATTTCCACTATAAAGCCGACATACATAGGCTAACATGGGCCACTAATGGACTTGGTCTAGGCCAGAATCTAGCTTTCTTATGTACTAGGATCCATATGGACCACGATCATCCCAATAATTGAGCTCGAGTCTGATATTTATGGTAAATTACCTCCTAATAGACCAAAGGAAATTGAAAATGTCGCAGTTGGTCCGTTGGCTTTGCCGCTCAAAAAAACAGCACTACCTAACCAACCAACTTCTTGCATTTTCTACAGACAATAAGAAGCCGTCCAACACCAGAGGCACTCCGCCGCCGATTCGAGTGTCGCTGACCGAGTCAGCTGGGCGAGGCGTATTCGCCACTCGGAGAATCGGCGCCGGAGACCTCATTCACACCGCCAAACCCATCATAGCCCACCCTTCTCTCTCTTCCATTAACACTGTCTGTTACTACTGCCTCAGGAACGAACTGAACTCAACGGATCAAAATGTTGCCTTTTGCAGCCCAGAGTGTGAACAGAATGCTAAGGTCAAATGCGTTTTTTGTTAGGACCCGTCAACCGTTTGATGCTTTGTTTATGAAACCATATAAAAAAAAATTTCTTTCGTTTAAGGTATTTTATGATGTTGAGAAGGAAGCAGAATGGGTAGCTTTTCATGACTATTGCCGGTAAGGAAATTTGAGTAGGCCATTTGGCTTTTGCTGATGATACTCTTGAGAGGATCCTTCTTTATCCCTCTGTCCCATTGTTATTATTTGGTATTGTTTTGTTTGTTGTTCTCACTGCGTGAGTCTTTGGATGAAAATGAAGGAGCAATAGTTTCAAGTATCCACTTTTGGTGAAGCGGTTAGCATGCACCATTCTGTCAGGAGCCGCACACCCTGAAATTCTTGACATACTTCAACCTGCCAGTTTATCTCATCATATGGTTTTAGAGGTGGTAAACTCCCTGAGATTGAAATTCTAACACCACATGTATGTGATTGTGTTCAAACTACAAATGCATGGATTTAGAATCAATCTTCGGACAGTTTTTTCTTTTCTTAAATAGACTTTTCCTGTGAGTCCGGTTTTTGCTTCCGTTGATGGTGTAGTTTTTATGGTTCTAAGACGGTCATACTCAATCTGGTAAAATTTTTATCTGGGATACTTCAAAATTGTGTTTAATTTAAGTTATTAATCTGTTGGACCTTGGTTCTGGCTTCCCTAAATTTTTTAAAGCTAGTGTACTTATAATTATTGAACTTCCTATTTAAGTACACCATGTCAACCATTATTTCTTCACTGAATTGAAGTGTTTCGCTTTCATACCTGAGATGTAGTGGACCTTGAGAATGACTATGTGATCCTCAAAGTATGTAGTGTGTTAGGAATGAGACAATAAATGGCTTTAGTATCTTCTACTTTGTTTACTTGATCTCTCGATACTCTATTACATGCAAATATCGCATGTACGTTAATTTGTATAGATGGAAGAGGGCTTCAATTTGCTGAGGCAGGGATTCAGTAAGGCAGATGCTGGAGCTGAGAAGATGGCATGTATCCTTTGGGAATTTCATTATCTCATATGCCTTTGATATTATTGCTAGGTGCTCACCATTCATTCATAAGTTGTCTTTGACAAAGGAAGTCCTAACCAAGAAATGGTACAACAATGTTCTAGCTAGGATTCGTATCAATGCATTCCGAATTGAATTGGCTCTAGGTCGGTACGAAGACCTGTTGTCCTCTGCTGCTGCCTGTGTAGAAGCTGAAGCTGCTGTTGGAAATGCTGTTTATATGCTTCCATCCTTCTACAATCATGATTGTGGTAAACAGTTTTGAATAATGTTTTTTATGTCAGAATCTGATGTCTTGATCCCTTTATTATATCCCCTTATGCAATCATTCAGTTTCCTTGGCTAATTAGGCAACATCTATAAACCACATTTTCAGCCAAAGGTGGTTGGATGATATCTTTAGCAGTTAAATATTGGACAGTTGATCCAAATAGATTCATAATTAATTGATGCCAATTGCTTCTTGTTCAGTTCTGTTCACATGAATTTCATGTGCTAACTGTTAACCAATTGAAGTTCTCGGTACTCTTTCTTTTTATTTTGAAAACGTAGCAAATTTTCCTTGCATTTCTCCGGTCAATTATCTTTGTATTGCAACACTGGATAGTGTCATATAGACAGTTGAGTGGTAAATACGAGATGTCCGCGGAATAGATTTTCATTATATGTCCGCATGTCCATCTTCTAGCATATCATTGGCGGTATGTCCATTTTGAATTTGAGAAAAATAATCTAAGAATAAATAAGAGCAAAGCTAAAGGCTTTAATGTGTTCAGAACTGTTGTCCTTCTGTTTACATTAATTCCCAGCTACTATGCCGGAGTTCATGCATGGAATTCAATAAAACTGACTTGGATAGTTATTTACTGCAGATCCAAATGCACACATCATTTGGTTAGAGAATGCAGATGCAAGAGTGAAAGCTCTTCGTGACATTGAGCTAGGTTAGTCCCATATATGTAGTATTAAGTTACTTTAATGTCTTCCTATCAATATATACTGCGTCGTACTAACAAAGATCTTTATCTTGGAGCTAAGCCTTTTCATAGTTAAAATTTTAATTAAACACCTCAATGAATTTGATTTTCATTTTTTGAATATGAATATCAAAGAGTAATGGTGCCATTGCCAATGGCTATCTTGCAGATGAAGAGCTTCGAATCTGCTACATTGATGCGAGTTTGGATCATAGTGCCCGGCAAACCTTGCTTCTTCAAGGTTTTGGGTTTAACTGCAACTGTCTTAGGTGTTCATCAGGGGATTAGTATTCTCGTTTTAACAGTTTCTTTCAAATGAATTCAAGTTAATGTGGCACCATTTCCTTGTACATTCAAATTTAGATTGAAAAAATTAATGATTTTGTGACAAAAGGTGAGAGAAACCATCAAAATTTAAGAAGCAATATGAAAGCTGATGAAAAGGCAACTAGCAGCCTTGACTCAAAATTTGCCAATTTTAGTTCTTACAAGAACTTGGCACAAAGAGAACGACCAGTAGGCTTCTCTGAACAAACGACTGCTCATTTTGAGAATTTGTAAAAAGTGCAACAAACCTTGTAACAAATCATGAATACCAACACGTTAAGGGCAGCGATGGATTCCTACCTTCAAATATCTTATGTTAAGTTTCACTCGAGAGTAGCAACATAAGTAAATTGTTTAGATTTCCCAGTTTTAGCTTCCCTCCATTACCTGGAAGACAACCTAACACTGAACTTGAAATACCCAAGTAAAAGCAAGTCCTTTGCTTACATTTTGCCATGACTTATTACAAAAGCAAGAACTTTCTTCACATCAATTGTATAGGTGGTTAATAAAGGATTTTGAAGGAGTTTAGGGAGAAATTAGATCAAGTTTAAGGGATTTCATATACAACTAGGATATCACATCTTAACATAAAATCTTAAGGCAATGTGATATAAGTCATATCTTTGTATATAACTCACTTCAGCCTTATACCTTTTTCCACCCCTCACAAAGTAGATCCATCCATATCAGACTAGCTTTCCCAAGTCATAGTTAATGCAAAATCATTTGAGTCATTTTATAAATCACCATTCATCTAACCCAAATCTATTAAAGGTTTTAAGGTGGTTTGGGGAGAAATTGGACCAAGTCAAAGTGAGTCCATATACAACCAAGACATCATATCTCAACCGAAAACCTTAAGGCAATAGGTTATGAGTCATATTTTTGTATATAATAAACATTGTTAGTTTATAACATATAGCCAATCGGTTGATTGTAGTTTAGTGATAAACTAATTTAAAGACATTCTTTACCTTGTACATTTTTAGATGTATATGATAAAGTCTATGAGATAAGTATACATTACAAATGAAATTATGATGAGATTATAATTATGAGATTGATATTCCATTTAGGTATTATCTCTAAATTATTCTTAGTCATTATTCTATTGAGACTAGACATTAATAGAAAAAAACTAGCAGATATTATGTTTTTCCTTATAAAAGAAGTAGTCTATCTCATAAACTAAAGTATGGAGATACTTGAACAAATGTGTAAATGCTTACTAGAGAACAAATTCATTGAACTAATCTGATATGAGAAATCCATTTGAGACATTACTTGTATGTCTATGAAAAATTTCGTTGTGATGATTATATAAGAGGTTATTTGACTTACATCTCCAAACTTATCTTGTATAAGGATTGTTATATTTTGATATTACTTATGACATGTTATAGTCAAGGATAGCTCATTCAATAGTCATTGGATATAGCATGAACTATATATAGGTAGTTGAGTGATCGATATAGAATTCATCACCCTAAAGTAATCATGGTGAATGTTCTATTGTTCTCGACTAGTATCGATTTGAAAAATCCTTCACTAAGGTGGAATGATGCTTTATAAATAGTTTACAAATGTCATTAAAATCAATTACTAATAGTGGAGAAATAATATGATTGAACTCAAATAGAGTAGAAATTAATTTCATGATTTATGTATAATTGGAATATTGTATGATAAAAGGATTGAATTATACAAAAAATCATACATAAAAAGGTTAGTCAGAATCACTTTGACATTCCTAACCCCCCGTTTGGTTGCTGTCCCCGTCACCGGGAACAGAGCACAGAACAAAGAAATCCTGTCACCCGCAGCTGTTTGGTTCCTGTCTCTGTCTTTTTGTCATCTGTCCCCAGGAGACAGAGACAAGATTTTTTGTCCATCTCCAAACCGGAGAACAAGGGACATTCTGTCTCTGTCTCCGAAACAATAGGTCACACGTTGTCGAAATTAGCCCCTGCCTCTCTCTCGGTTGTGGTCTGTCCTCCGGCTCACCTCCGTCTCCCTTAACCGTCGAACTGTGGCCTCGTCCGTTCTCGACCCAGAACCCCATCAGTCCTCTTTCTATCGACCCACAATCGGCGCACGTTGTCTCTCGCACATGGCCCTTCTTCCCCAACACCTTCGTCTCAAGGTTTGTCTGGTTGCATAATAGATATGAATAGTCTTCTTCATCTCTGTTTCTTGGCTTGGGTCGGAAAAAGATTATGTTTGTGGGATGTGTCCGTCTTCTTCTCTGTTTCTTGGATGTGTCCGTCTTTGTTAATTCGTCAAATGGGATTGTTTGTGGGGTTTTTTTAATTGTATCGTGGAATAGTCTCCGATGCTTGCAGATCAATTGGATTCGACAGTAATGGTTGATTTGAACAGATCAACAATATTTTTTTTTGCTTAGATTCATCCGGTGGTTTCCTTTTCAAGCTTTTAACCTTTGTCTTTATGGGTGTTTAGGTTAGCTGGGTTGTTGGAGATCGGTGAGAGGTTGCTCAAGCTCCAAAAAGAAGCTTTGGATCCAGTAAACAGGTAATTCAATTTTTCTAAGATTACTCTGCATTATGCTATCATGTATGTGAGAGTGTTTGACAACTTTGGGTTATGGTATCATGAATGTGATTGTGTTTGGGAACTTTGCAGTATGGCTTGTGTTTATGGATTCATATTTGGCAGTGTTTTCCTATATTGAATGTAATCTGAATTGTCCCATGTCTGTGGTTGTGTCCTATATTGAATGTAATCTAAATTGTCCCATATCTGTTGACAATTGCTAACAAACTCCCAAAAGTATTGAAGACCAAAGAAGCTTTACTCGTACCATTCAAGCTTTATGCAGGTTTTATGGCTTTTATTGTTTCTTTTTAGTATTTGTGTTCATTCATCTAAGGGAAAAGATCCATTCTGAGTTCTGAATGAAAAAATGTTTTTAAACGAAGGTATTACAATTTTTGTGTTCATTCTAAAATTGCTGATTGCTCCCAACTTGTTCAACACTTGGCAGAGTAATTCTTTTCCTAAACTAACAGAAGAAACGAAATAATTATCATTCTATAGATGGATATCCAAAATCAGTATTTAGAGTCATATACTAAAGAAATCTGCCTTTGAAATACGCTCCTTAGGATAATCGAGCTACTAATGATATGCAAATCTTAATCGTCATTAATCTTTTGCATCAAACTTCAAGGGTTATATGGTCTTCCACAATGTTTTAATATTCATTCTCTCAGTGGTGCCCTCTATTACAACCCCCAATTCCCCTCCCAACTAGAGTTTTAACATGTTTATATTGATTCACTTCATCACCATACTAGCAAACAACATTAGACAAGGGATAAAACTTTTTGGTAACACCACTTTTGACAATCCGATGATAACAACCATCCAAGCAGAACTTGTGTAATCCTCCTGCATAGATTCCATGTTTCGCAATCAGAGAATAAAAACATTGATGTTGAATGCTGCCTACTCCAAAAAGGAAGCATCATTACTAATTTCTGTATAGAAACCTCAATGAAAATAGGACCAACTTTTTATATTACAATTTTTGTGCAGAAGCTTCTCATTATTATTAACCTCTGCCTCCATGCACGCATCATAGTGTGGAATGAGTCATGTAATCCAATACAAATCTGCCAGAGAAAAAGATCATAAAAGGTTTCATCTAATACCTTATACAGAGTCCATTGGCTAGCCTTTTTGTTCGACATCACGAAACAGTTTTACAAATTATGTTTTTAGTGTAAGTTGCTAGAAATCTATACACTTTTTTTTAATTCAAAACTTGTACATATTTACTAGTGATACGTATCTGTAGATGTAGAAGAAAATCATTTAAACTTAAGATCTAGAGAAATGGTCGGCCATTAAACTCCTACATCTGTGCTTAGTGTTTTTATATGATATTGACTGATAGGGTTGGATCTATATCATATATAGCTGTGAGAAATATGATGAGCAGAACTTGCGCATAGAAACAGTATAAGCATTCACAACTTTCTGTACTGAATTGATGCCATGTCTTGTAGAGATTTGCAGTAGTCTCTTGTGCAGTCGCTTCTCTTCAAAAATTTTGTTGTCCTATGCACCAAAACGATTGAAACAAGAATTCCTAACAATGTACTAAGCTGTATAATGAAAGAAATCCTTTGTTAATCAATAGATTACAATGCATGAGTTTCAAAACCTGCTTCTCTTGTGAGACCTAAAGTTGTCTTCTGTTTCAAAGTAACTGATTGAACAGAGTAGGTAATGTTTAAGGCTGATGTTTAATTTGTTTTTCAATGTTTAGAAAGATTGTGCTGATGATTTCCTTCATTTTTCCTTGCAACAAAATGACAACACAACATTTCTTCTTCCATACAAATAAGGTTCATTATTATTACTTCCATGCACATATCCATTTCACACTTGAGTCTTTGAATTTGTGTTTCACAGCAACTCCACTTACTTGTGCAGATGTGATTCCATGAACCTAAAAACTATTAGCTGCCTCTTCTACAAAATGCATTCCACATTTTTAGCTTTTTCCACTTTCCTAAAAAACTCTAGTTTCTTATGTTAGCATTGCTTTCAGTCCCGATGACACCTAAGAGGATGACCACAAGATAAGAATTATATCAAGACCTTCATATAATTCTTGAGTTTTTCTATTGCATTGTTTCAGTTGTGTGAATCTTTTAACAGATTTTGCTATCAATCAGATTTTGCATGTGCTGTTTATTTTGACTGATTATGTTAAGTGTTGTCCAGTTTATTAGTTGATTTTGGTTTGCACCTTGTGTGAAGTTAGTACATTTGTAGCCAAGTTTAAAGCTATTAAGTCATTTACAGGAATGCTTAACAGGCCAATCTCTAAACTCTTGGCTGGGTACTCCTCATTCAAAACAATATTGTCAAAATGCTGTTTTGAATGAAGATTAAATTCAATCCTTATCATCTTGTTCCATATAAGTTTGTGATGTAATTAGAAAACAAATAACTTACTGTAGATGCTAAATATGAAAGAAACAAAAGATTGAAGTGATTATACTTAATTAACACATCTATGCTATATGGAATCTGTATATGCAGACTTAGGCAACCAAGAAAAGTAAAAGCCACACTCACATAAACTATGCCTTTTCAACAATGTATGAAATGGAGTTGGTTTGGAGTATGGACTTGGTGTTGAGAACAATGTATAAGTGTTGAAATATGTTGGTTGGAATTAAACATGGATATATGTACTTTGTTTATATATTTACTTTGCAGAGAGTATAAGTACATGGACTTAGTTTTGATAACAATGTATAAATACTTTGCAGATAGTATTTATTTACAAACATGGATAACAGGCTTCGTAAAGCGATATTTAAGGCTTTGACTTTTCTTGATGTATGGAATGGGCAGTTGGAATTAATGAAAGTGGTAATATTGGTAGTGTTGGCAATATACAGAAGAAAATGGAAGAGGAGTGAACTTGCATTAGGGAGTAGGGCTTTGACAGTGCCATCAAGGAAAGCTAATATTAATAGGATTTTTTATGAGGGTGATAGGAATAGTCAGTGGGATTTAAGGATGGACTTACAGGCATTTACAGTTTTATGTGAAATGCTTCAAGCCCGTGGTGGATTGGCGAATACTGGCCATCTGCCTATTGAAGAAAAGGTGCTAATCTTCCTACGAATATTAGCACAAAATGAATCTAATAGAGTATTACAAGGTTGATGAGATCGGGAGAAACAATAAGTAGGGCCTTTCATAGTGTGTTGAAGGTCGTATTAAGGCTGCATCATCTGTTGTATGTCAAGCCCATACCAATACCAGATGATTGCACAAACCCTAGATGGAAATGGTTTAAGGTTAGTAAACTTTCATAGCTACTACCACCTGTCTAATATAAGTATTGTAAATAACTTAGGACATAACTTTGGTTTCCTGGATTTTTGTTCAAAGGGTTGCCTTGGTGCCTTAGATGGGACCTACATAGATATTATGGTTCCCTAAGCAGAGAAATCCAGATACAGAGGTCAGAAAGGGAGAATATGCACAAATGTTTTAGGGATGTGTTATAAGAACTTAAACTTTGTTTATGTTCTTGCGGGATGGGAGGGTTCAGCGTCGGATTCAAGGGTTCTGCACGAAGCTGTAACGAGGCACCATGGGCTTCAAGTGCCAAGGGGTATGTAACCTCTGAATTATACACAACTTCCAAAATTTGCACACATGTTTGATGCTAAATATGCACAATAGTAATAGTGTCATTTTGTGTATAGGAAATTACTACTTGGTCGATGCTGGCTATACCAACGGTCCTGGTTTTCTGGCACCTTTTAGAGGTACAAGATACCACATTAAAGAGTGGGCACGGGATGGAAGGGCACCTAGAAACCGAGAGGAGCTCTATAACAAGAGACACTCATCTGCTAGAAATGTCATTGAACGTGCATTTGGGCTACTGAAAAAAAGATGGAAAATCCTAAGAACTCCATCTTTTTATTCAGCAACCACTCATGTGCGCATAATTCTTGCATGCACCCTTCTGCACAACTTTATTAGGTTGCATATGACAGAAGATCCAGAAGAGCAAACTGATCTTGGACCCAAGGATATGCCAATTGGGGAAGATGCTTCCTTGCCATAAACAGTTGATTGTGTTGAGACAAGTAATGAATGGAGTCAATGGAGAGAGGAATTAGCGACCAACATGTTTGATGAATGGAGAAGCAATATTTAAATACTAAACTTCCTTTTAGACTTGGAGAATTTACATTTGTGAATTGCGGGATTCATTTCGGTACAATTTAATTGTAACTGAGTTGACGTATTGTTTTCATGTCTTATTCTGTTGTTGATTTTTCATGACATTGAATGTGAGCAGGCAAAGAATTTTATGTTACGGATGTGTTGATTGTAGTTTTTCTACCAATGTTACTGGAAATTCAATACTGTCTTCTGTAATTCAAGAATTGGATTCAATTGATAATTCTTGTTAACAACATCTGACGAATGGTTTGGAATCTTGTGGGATTTTTGTCATTGCGTGGTTTAGGTGCAATGTCAAGAATTTGGATTGACAGTGAAACAGATGCATTTGTTACGTTAATGGAGGAGGCTGTGACAGCTGGTCACCGGGCCGATAATGGCCAATTCAAGCCCGGAACTTTCCAAATTCTTGCTCGTCAGATGGTCGAGAAGTTTCCTGAGTGTGGGATTGACAGGCGACATGTCAAAAATAAGCACAAGAGGTTAAAAGACAAATATCAAACTGCTTCTGACATGTTAAATTGCAGTGGCTTTGGATGGAATGAGTCCAAGCAATGTGTCGAGGTCGATAGCAAGCAAGTCCTTAATGAATGGATGAGGGTAATGTTGTGTTTATTGTTTATTATTTTTAGAAGTGTCCAACTAGGCATCTGTAATTAATAGTGTCATTTTATGTTGATTATTCCAGAGACACCTGAACAAGTACTACACTCTTGGCAAGCCATTCCCGCTGTACCCTAGATTTGAATTTGTGTTTGGGCGGGACAGGGCCACTGGTGCGAGGGCTAAGAATGCTACTGATGTTGATGTCTTTCCTGATGAGGGTGAAACAGAAGGCGAAGCACCAGCGGCCGAACCTACATTTTTTGACCCTTTGGATCTACCAGCACAAGAAACAACTCCTCCTCCGGCTACTTCAGCCCAGGCTTTCGGTTCCGCCGCAGCTTCCAACAACACTACGGGAAGTCATCAAAACAAAGGGAAACGGAAGATGCGGGATAGTGAAGCGCTGGAAAGCCTTGCAGCATCATTTGCTTGTGCCATTGAAACAAGCAAAGCGAATGCTAAGCTGATTGCGGACACCATTCAAGGAATGCAAGGAGCTAAGTTGGGTGAAGAGCTTGTCAATTTCGGCTTCCCCGTTGACGAAATTGTCAGGGCTGGAACGATATTCGGGAGGCATGCGGAATTAAGGACTATTTATTGGGGTTTACCACCACAACTCAAACAGGCTTATGTTAGGAGCGTTTTAGATTCAAACCTATGACATGCTGTATAATTTCTTAATTTATATGGTGATGAAATTGGGTACATGTCATCTTTAATGATGTATGTTTGAACAATTATCTTACTTATGTATGGTTGGTTTGGTTACTATATAATGTTTGTCATTTTCCTGCGTGTATGGATGATGATAATATGATTCCTTTTCAGGTTCTAAAATATGGGCCGATACAATTTTATGTGGTCTTTGTTGGACGTGAAGTTGATATTTTTACCAATTGGGATGATGTGAAATTAGTTGTTGAGGGATATCAGAATGCTCGGTTCAAGAGGTTTCAAACATTGGATGCAGCATAAACTGCTTATGCCATGGGCTCATATAGGCCGGCTCAACGCAATGTACAAGTTGTCCCCACCGCCAATGCACCCTCCTATATGCCGACTGCAGTCGCATGACCAACAACTGAACGAGTTAACGAAGTTCCAACTTTGCAGGCAAACATGGCATGGGCTCTAGCATTTTCACTCATAGCCATTGGCGTAATGTTGGTAATTATTGTTCAAAACATTATTAATAAATTTTAAGGGCTTAATGTATGATGAACCAATTATGTTATTTCTGTTCCAAATATGCTTAGCTATTTTTTTTAATCTATGTTGAACCTATAACGTAATTAATTATATAAATATATGTTGAACCTATGATGTAATTAATTTAATGAATGCTTAGATGAAGTTTTCCCATGTATGTTGACCCTATTCTTACTAAATTTGTATTAAATATCATTAATATTAATATTAGAATTATTGGTCAAAAATTATTATTATCAATATTATTATAATATATTTCTTAATATTATAATTATTCTTATTATTCAATGTATTATACCTTTTCGATTTATTATTATTATTATTATTATTATTATTATTATTAACAATAATTTTATTTTCGTTATTGTTATTATTAATTAAATTATTATTGTTATCATACATTTTGTTTTTTTTTGTCATTATCAATTTTTTCTTCTTCTTATTATTATTATTAGAAGTAGACGTAGTAGTAGTAGTAGTCGTAGATGTATTGTTACTATTAGTACCGCTGCCATTTTGTCTTTATTATTATAATTATGCAAATAAAAATAATTATTATGTTTAATTATTATTACTATTATTATTACTCTATTTTTATTTATTATTATTCAAATTTATTATTATTATACATTTTTTCACTTTTTTATGTTTGGTGTTTATTTTTATTGTTATTAAAATAATAATAAAATTATTATTATTGTTATTCGTGATTAATTTGAATTTGTTATTATAATTATTTGTTAATTTTTTAACTAATACAAACCATTCATAATAAAAATACCATTGAATTACATCTTACTAATCATATTAAAGACTAGGGGCATATTCGTCATTTGCACTATTTTTCCGTTCTGTCCCCAGCAACCAAACACATTATGTCCTCGAGACGGAGATAGTTTTCTTTGTTCCGTCCACATAACCAAACACCTCACTGTCCCCAGTTTCTGTTCCGTTCCGTCTCTAAATTTCTGTTCCGTTCCATCTCCAGCTACCGGAAACAGCAAGCAAACGCAGCGTAAGTGTAGCACCCCACTCCCGCAAGGCCCGAACCCGACATCGATGGCGATATCCGAGTCCGTGCCCGCGAAGGTGGCATGCTAAGGCACTCATTCAATCACAATCCAGTATAATTTTTTTTTTTTGGAACCTTGACATTGTAGAAGTCCAATTCCAAATTGGGCCAAATAATTTTAAAAGTCGATGGAAAAAAAAATCTTTTCCAACACATTGCAATCAATACAGTTTCAATGGTCAATTAGGGCCCAATTTCACTCATAACCCTTTTTAGTTACAAACCCATCCACTTTGGGCCGTTTGGGCCCATTGCATACACAAAACACTATAATCATTTCCAATTGGCACAAATTAATATAATCAGAAATATCTGCATTTAAGCAATCCCATTTACAAAGATTCCCATACTTCATCCCTTATTACAGACTGAAATATTCAAATACATTTTTGTGTAAAAATTGTGGAATACACTTTATACAGAAATAGGACAATCCTAATGCAGACGCGAACTGATCTCAGCCTCTAACTTTCCCCTGTGAGCAGTAAGTCTACTCCCGTTGCATAACGGGGTATTCTTCTGAATCCTGAAAAATAGA
>JAOQMQ010000005.1:28048752-28065651 GCA_027563845.1 Erythroxylum subrotundum | reverse complement strand
AAGATACAAAAATAAATACAATATCATTTAATATAAATGTTATGATTTAAAATGCTAATATAATGTCCACGTTAATGCAAAATTACAAATTAACTATAACATATTAAAACACTTAATAAGTTAAAAATAAATTAAAAAAATAAAAAACTTTACCTTTAAATTATACTCAGAACCCAGAAGACAAGATCGTGAAATTTTTTACTGCTAATTTTTGAGTTGGAGTATCTTAAATACATATATTGATGAAAATAAAAAAATTAAAATGTAAAAATATAACCTAAATACTTTAAAACTATTTATAATTATCAAGTTAACTTTAACTTTAAAATATGGAAGTTACTATGTCCATTTCCTTTTTCAATACTAATAAAGTTGTAAAATGGAAGCCTTTATTACTCATCGAACATTCTCTACCTTATAAAATAGAAGCCTTTATTACTCACCAACTTTCTCTACCTTGTAAAATGGAAGCATTTATTACTATTCAATGCTTAACCTAAATCTATGGGCCCCTTTTTATGGTGTCGGCTGATCATAATCTATTAATAGCTATCTTTTTTCATTCATTTCTTTCCATACTAACTAACCAAGCATCCCTTCATTAGTTGACACTATTATTTATTGTTTACAATTACTCTAATATGATGCATTATTAATATTGTTTCCTTAGTAGCAATTTAGAAAGGTACTATTATTTAGGCACATTAATGTTTTTTTTTTTGCATATAGTGATTGATGATGATGGTTTTATCTTATTTATTTATACTAATTTTTCTTATTGGATGATATATATCATACTTTGTGTAATTTTAAGTGAGAAAATAAACGAGGGTTGAAATGCATACTCTATTTTAAATGAGTATTGCTATTATAAATAAGTAAATCTTTGGTTCCAGATGATTAATTTTGTTATTGAATGTTTTAAAATTTATTTATGGGTAAATTATATTCTTTTATAAAGATAATGATGAGATTTTAATATTCTATATTATCTTATTGAATTATGATAACAATTGTTTAATTTGATTGTAAAGTTAAGAATTTGAGTGAAGTCTTATAAGTGAAAACAAGTTTCGCTTATGAAATATATGTACCGATTTACTAATTTATTAGTTGTAAAATTTATATAAGTATTTTTAAAAAATCGGTTCCTAATTTACTAAAATTTTGTGTATATATATATATATATATTTCTTATACTTTAACTCCTATTATTGTTTTTTAGAAAGTCTCCAAAATTTAATAAGCAATTAAATCTTATATTTATTGATAGACTACTTTCGATTGATTAATTCAATTTAAGGGTAAAGTTTAAACCTAATTTAAATACTTTTATCTTAATACAATATTTAGTCATTAGTACTATTATTGAGTCTAATTTCAGGTTAAACTAATCCAAGTATATATTAATAAAATTAATGCTTGGCAACAACAGACTTTTGATATAATCGGGATTAATATATATCGGAAATCGGAATTCTTTCATTAAACAAAAGTAACGACGGTCGTCTTGTGCATGGGAAAAAAGCTTACATGAAGATGGGGTTGGCCGAGTGGTGACACTGGCCCTCTTTTAATCCTATTTTATTATTATTTGTACAGTATAATCATTTTTAGTTTGACCCCTTGTGTGCTTACCCAGAGTCCAACAAGAACACTTCCAGGCTCCAGGGTCCCCTGATGGCTGTTGCTGCTGGCAGCTACAAAAATCCTTTTGGAAATTTAGACCAATGAAGAAAAACAACAACAAAAACCAGGTCAAAACAATCACAAGTATTAACTTTTGACCCCCCTAGTCCACGATTGTTTCTGGTTTCCCAAGTCCTATCTTTTCATTCTCACCACTTTGTTCTTTCTCTGATCTCTCTTCTTGCCATGTAAAGAGTTAAAGGAGAGGGAGAGACACAGAGAAACGTAGTCGAAGAGTAGAGAGAAAGTATAATGGAAAACGTAGCATTGTGGCAAGTGTTGACTCTTTGTGGGATTGTGTCGTGGGTCGTTGGATCTTCGTGTCTCAATGTGACCAAAAATTTTAGATCTTTGTTTCAACCATGGGTGGCTCAATATGTCATCTCTGGCACCTCTTTAACCATTAAGATCCAGGTTTTCATGGGTGACAGAATTGTTCTCGGTTATTCAATTGTCTGCATCTATTCATTCATTCGTTTTGTTCCTTTATTTTGTTAATTTTCTGGTATTTTGCAGAAATACCGGCATGGACTTTTGGATGCTCTATTCTCTGCTTTGTCGTGTATCGTTTCTGTACCCTTCTACACTGCTTTTCTTCCTTTGCTTTTCTGGGTACTCTCTCTCTTTCTGTCTCTCTCTCTCGCGATGATTTTGAAACTTGTGGTGGTTGGTCATACTCATCATCTGAATTCCAGTGGCTTTTGGGTTATATTGTAGAGTGGGCATACCAAATTGGCTAGGCAAATGACCCTTTTAATGGCTTTCTGTGATTATGTAGGGAATTGCATAAAGGTACAGTTGCTTTCTTCCTGTCTTGATTCATATCATATCTGTGTATATTCTATCTTTCTAGAGGTGTATATTCTTTCTTTCTGGAGAAATAATGTCAAACTATATTTTGTGCCTCACTGGTTTTTCTTCTTTTGTAGTATAGGACGTAGTATCAGCTCCTAGACCTAGTTGTCCTCCTGTTAGGAGGATAACCGCCACTAAGGATGAGGAAGACAATGCTTTAGAATATGGGTTGCCCTCTTCCCACACTCTTAACACAGTTTGCTTATCTGGGTATTCATCTTTCTTCTTGAAACCACAGCAATCTTTCAACTTGTATTGGAGGCAGATATTCTTGAGATGATACTAGGTTCGATTATGCCAGTGTCTCAAAGGGTTAACATGACTATATTAGAAACGGTCATTACATGCCTAGAAATTTGAAATGAATGCATATATTTTGGAGTTCAGCTTCTTGCTTGTTGGTTTCTAACGGTATGCTTGTCAGTTGTTACCATGCTTGATTTACACTCATGTGCTGCATTGCTTCAAACTTGTATGCAAAAAAAGACATTTGGTTTTGCATGAATGCTTTGACATTTTATTTCACTTTTGTCACAGTCCTTTAACCTCCCTTTTAAATGGAAATGCACCAGGTATCTTTTGCATTATGTCCTCTCTTATGCCAAAATACAGGACATCTCCTTGCAATTTGTTGGATTTACCATTGTTTGTTTGCTTGTGAGCTTTATTGGTTTAGGTAAGTGTAATTGTCTTCTGTAAGTTTTTGTCAGCCTCTATTGTTTTCTGCTGTTCTCAATCTGGACAAACTAACTTCTTTTGTTTGATAGGAAGAATTTACCTAGGTATGCACAGTTTAATCGACATCCTGGGCGGCCTGGCTATTGGATTGATCATTCTCTTTTTCTGGCTGACAGTCAATGAGTTCATTGACAGTTTCATTGTCTTCGGACAAAATGGTACAGTAATTTCCACCTTAAGTATACAACATATTCAATTATAAGTAAGTGTGTGGAAAAGATATAAATTTTTTTTCCTTGTTAAACCATGCAATTAAGTTACTAATATTACTTAAAGGGAAACTTAAATAAGTTCATTAAGGTAGAAAGTGAAGACCAGTCATATTCTGACTGGTCTCACTTGATAATTTGAATTTCTATATGCACATTTCCTCCTCTGAAAAGGAAAAGCATGTGTTCTATCCCAAATGTTTTTGTATGCATATTAAAGTATCAAAGATAGTTGATACAAATCAAGTGGCTGAGCAAGTTGCAAAAATAGGATCAATGGGAGGGTGCCTGACAGTTAGCCCAAGTTATTTACTTGTAGAAAAATAATACAGACTTGATATTTATGAAAAATTTTATTAGGAGGACCTTGTTGAACCAAAATCAGGATAGGATTGCCCAGGTAGCATTCCTCACAAAGTGATCAGTGTTGTGCCTCCGAACGTAGAAAATTTGCTATAAAAGCAAGCAATTTTGTTTTAGTGACAAACAGAATGGTTTTATCAGCCACTCTTTCCATAAACAAGGGGGCATGAAATTATGTGGAAAAGGTAGAAAATGCCTAGAAAAACATTAGGGGTCATTCCTCTTCCCTAAGAAAAATGGAGCTTCATGATATGCCTGAGAGGTGGTCTTCTGTCTGTAATTGTTGTGGGCTGGAGCTGCAAAGTATGATACATTAGTAACACGTATTTCTCATTTGTTGCCATTTTAGGTTCACATGGTTTTATATAAGGTCTGATCTAATTGAGCTTCTGGCCTGCAATATCAAATATCGAATTTACATATGAGAATTCAGAATATGATATACATTATCTGATATGCAGTTACTATATTCTGGGCTGCTCTTAGCTTCTTGTTGCTCTTTGCATATCCAACTCCTGAGCTACCAACGCCAAGCTTTGAATATCACACAGCCTTCAATGGTGTTGCATTTGGCATAGTAAGCAGTTATTCATCAATTTGACATCAGAAATACTTGTCTTTGTACTATAAGAATTCCTTCCTCAGTCATTTTACGTTTCCTTTATCATATTGGAGCTAATTACCTTGTTCCAGAATATGTCAACGGCATGTAAATATGAAGAGCGAAAGCTATGTTGTCTGATATTTCAAACATGAATCAACGTAGTATTTGAGAAGTACTTAGGTCATGGTTAACAAACTAGTGGAGATTGATTTTCCGATGTTGTGCCCATAGATAATGATTTGACTCTGGAAAGTGAGTTCATTATAGTAAATACCATTATCATTATGTATCTAGTTATAATGAAGAGGATAATGGTAATAGTTGTACACACTAAAACAGAATAGAAGAGGGGATTTTTTTATGATGCGAAATTGGAGATTCCATGATTTGTCTTTAATCACAACATGAGTTTTGTTTGTGTTTTACATCACTTAAATATTGTTATAGAGAAACTTGAGATCTGGGGTACAATCCTTGACGTGATCTCAAGAGGCAGACTATTGGGGTTCTGGAATATCATGTAATTGCCTGCAGAAACGATGGAGAAAATAACATAATTGTTGTAGGAAAATTGTCAATTAGGATAAAATCTTCATTTTGAGCTTTTATTTCATGCTTTTTGACACCAATAGATCATCAATACATGAGGGAGAGCAGTGTTGTTACAATTACAAATTCATTCACTAAATTTTACCAGGCTAATGTAGTGGATGAGAATTAGTGTTTGCTTTGACAACTCTGTATTTGGTTCCTAATAACTTAATTATTTTCTTTTACTTTTAGGACTTGAAACACTTTTTGATCTCAAGGATTGGTTGTGGTGATTATCTCATTAACATGTCATAAAGAGTAAATCTGCAATGTTGTTCAGGTGGCTGGGATCCAGCAAACATTCCATCAATTCCACCATGAAGCTGTCCCCCGCATATTTACTCCGCAGCTGACATTCGGGGCATATTTTGGGAGAGTGCTTGTGGGGATACCAACTATTCTCATAGTGAAGTTCTGAAGCAAGGCTCTGGCTAAGCGAATTCTTCCTGTCATATCAAAACCCTTGGGAATACCAATAAAATCAACATGCTATGTCCCCATGCTAAATGCTAAAAAGTCGGATGAACCAGGTTACATCAACAAACTATACTTCTTCTCCCGCCCACACACATTTGATGTAGACACAGGCATTAGATTCCTGCAGTATGCAGGCCTTGCCTGGTCAGTGGTAGACCTTGTACCATCCCTGTTTTCTTATCTAACATTGTAATGTTTGATAAGAAAACATGATGAGTACTGTTCTTCCTGTTGTTAAATCCTACTGTCAGATCAGCAGTAGGCTTAATCCCCTCAAGTCTTCTTTTCCCTTTTCAACATCTCTTCCCATGAGCTATCATTTTTCTTTTTGTTGGAAAATAACTTGGTAGACAAGCAATTAATGCGAGAAATCATAGATTTTGATATCCATTATCGATTAGTCACTGTTGGATGTTGGTATCCTAAATCTATTCAGTAATTTGAAGCCATTAAGATTTTATCCTCAATATCTCTTCAAATAAGGCGGCTAGATAAAGTAATGAAGAAGCCACCCTTATTGGACAAGTACTTGCAATTACTAGCTATAGCGTCATCAGATATTCGGTATTTGTGCATATGCCAACAATTGCGTTAGAATGAATTACTTCAAGATTACATGCAATAACCTTCCAAATTCCCTTTTCCATGACAAAAAATTTTATGAAATTATTTCTCAGAGATGAATCATTTGGTTATATAAAAAGTAACAGTGAAATAATCTGTTTTCCAAACCTCGATCCTACGACATTGATAAATTCAAACGACTCTTCTACAAAAGTCCAAGGGAACAAAATGGCAAAGGATGAGCCATTCATTTACCAACCCTGACAATCATAATGACTGGTAAAGTAGTCTTGTCTATTAACGAAGCTACTAAAATTGTACACTCTAATGACGATGGTCTCATCAGCTTTACCCAGTTCTCACAAAATGCACTGCCCAGTGAAGTTTCAACTAAAGGACCAAAAAAGAGGCATCCAGACTGTCAAATTATACATGCATTAGAATATGTAACCATTAACAAAAAGAAAGGTAGAAAAAAAATACAAATTAAAAAAATCTAGTAGAAGTCTTGCAACAAGGACAATTATACATCTCAACATGTGGAGTCGGGAATGAAGGACATCACATGGCAAATAGCTTCTTCATAGGAAGTAATCAGGTGTTCTACGAGTAACATCGGGTTCTCCTCTCCTAGGAGCTGGCTCAAACTGACAAGACACCAAAAACAACATTAGGTGACTACAATACATGTTATCAGATGGCAAGAAAAACATCTCGTCATTTTTCTATGGAATGAGAGAGAATGAATGAGCTACCTGGATGAAAGTATGGCCCTTGCAGTCATCAACTTCCAATATGGAGGCCATATTCCCACAGCGGTAGCAATAATTAGGAGCACTAAATATAGTCACCACCTTCTGTTCCTGCATCAAGGAAACACTTTGTGCGTTAACTAATTGTTTTACGGAACGTAAAAACCAGAGCAAAACTGATCAATCTCAAACAATAGCATTACATGTGCCCAATTAAATCCATCCATGACAAGCTGATGTGCTCTAGCAATCAACTTCAAACTGTTTGTGTGATTGAATTGCTCGGATATATCCTGCAGGACAGCAATGATGTTATGGAAATTAGTGAAGTCTGTTCTGGTCATCTGGGTCAGACCCTATGCAGAGGACCAACAAAACAAGTCCAGTTTGGTTTACCTGGCCAAAAGTATACCCAGCACCACGAGGTGATATGCCCCAACCACAGCGATCATCTGGGTCAGACCACAACAGATCACACATGGCTCCTTCGTGAGGAACCTCTTGAACACGATCAAAGCTCCTAATGTTATCAAGGGTTTCTATTGAGGGGGATAAACCGCCATGTAGACAAAATATTTCTGATTCAACCTGACAAACAGAATAATATATGTTAACTGAAAATAGTCTTTTGACAAAATTAAGGAAGAGAACTATAGAAGTGTTAAAAAAAAATTCAAGCACAGCATAGAGACATCCAAACTTGTGTTAGTTGCAAAAGTCACGAGCAATTGTAGCAAGTCTTACTAACCAAGGCAGTTAATGGGAAACAGTCAAAGAGGTCAGTGAAGATTTTCCAAACATTTGCATTGCCATACCTGGAATAAATAATCAAAAGAAGATAACATCATAAATTCGCAAGAGAAGCTAAGAACATGTATAACTTCCATGTTTGTGGCAAAGTAGCCTTAATCATTCATATGGCTCCAGAAAGGCCACTTTGGGAGCTCAGCTTAGGTAGAAAACCTTCAATTTCCCTGTGAACACTTGTAACCAATGTAAGTTTTTGAAAATCAAACTTTGTCTTTTCAATCAGCCACCCTAGACTAGAGAAAAAATTTATCTGAGTCATAAGGATTTACTCAATTGCGATTCATGACAAAAGCAATTACGCACCACAACCGGAAGACATTTCTGAGCAAGATGATTGAAGATGTCAAATATTAGAAAAATAAATTAGCAATTAGGATATGGTAGTTCTTTGGCATTCTCCTTTAACATTTAACCAGAACATTAACATCACAAGCCTCAAAATTTCAACAACCAGACATACAGATACATGACCAGCTTATAGACTGTAAGGCATTATTTACATTTTATAAAGGCAGTCCTAAAATGAACAAAGGGCAAAAAGTGACTATTACTTAATACTATTGCAAAATTCATATTGGAAATAAGTAAATCCTCATCTTCAGAAAAGCAAAAGCTAATGTCAGTATACCCAATGCAAAAATCATTCTTTCAGTTCTATGTACTTTATGCAGGCTTGCTAATGAGTGTCGTCTTGAGTTCTTATATCAATGCATTTTCCATGAGTAGAAAGTTCTAAATTTCTAATGGAAGTTGTTCATGGAAAACTCACTTTCGTAGGCATTCATCGTAAAAACCATACACCTGTGTTATCTGCCAGGAGAAAAGAAATAAAGGATGAAGCAATAGGAGGCTCAATAGTCGATCAACAAACTGTTATTCAACGTTAAGAAATGAAGTGCAAACTTTAACTAGCCAAAATCTAAGGGTGCATAATTTTATGTAAAACATCTAACGACTAAAAAGAAAAAAAGAAAAACCACAAGAAAAACCTCAAAATTTTAATTAGAGAAAATATGATAAAAAAAAATTAGCATCATGTGACATGACTGCTAACATTATTTGAGCTTTCTTTTCCACTAAAGTTTAATTACATGAATATATTATTCCTATGAAAACACTCAAATTAATATAAATGGTACAGAACAAATACTGGCCTCTTTGGTACGCCATTTCCACATATAAGTCTAAAATATATTTTTAAAGAAAGAAATGTGAGGCCACAATAACAAAAGTAAGGTACCTGACGACTTTCATGATTTCCTCTAAGAATGGTAATTCGATGTGGGTAACGCACTTTCAACGCTACTAAGAGCTGGATGAGACAATTTCATAATCACAAATATAAAAACTCATAAGTTGGAAATGTCTTGGGGAAGCATTAATCCAAATAAATATAGGAAAAAAATATTTTGCAGAAATAAGTTGGAGAGAGCAAGAGTATTAGTAAACGAATATATCCATATTATATCAACCTGCATGTCAAAATGAGCCATGGTGAATTTCAAGGGTTGCCTACTATGAAGGTTGACCCAAGTATGAGTTTAACGCCCAACATTAAAGCATAAAGCACTTACTCCAGACCGACAATTTTGCTGTGCCACTAACATATTTCAAGATCAGCCATATGAAGTCGAGAAGGTGAAACAATAACTAAAGTGAGAAAAAAGGAACGGCTAATTGTTGACCAACCCAGCTTTACATAAAAACAATGCCACTAGCTAGAAAATGGTTGGCTTCTCCATTCTGGATAGCAGCAAAGAAGATTATATGCATCATATCATCTCTGCCACAAATTTTACAGATAATATATATAATAGAAAAGCAACTGATTAGACAAAAACATACCGAAACAGTTTCAACAGAGTAATAGCCACGATCAACATAATCTCCCATAAATAAGTAATTGGTATCCGGACACTGTGAATAAGATGTTAAAGAATGGTCACAAATTGCCAAATCCATAATAGGTGTCTGAATTAAGTATGCAATTAAATATAGAAATAATAATTCGATTGTTCTGCCTGCCTCTGTGTTTGAGAAATATAACTTGGTATCAAATGATCAAGAGACTGAACATAATACAAACTTATCAAACATTACCAAAGAAAGCATTTTTCATGCAGGATTTTACCATCCCATATGACATGAAGAAAGCAAAATTAGAGTATTTTGACTCTGATGCATCAAAAAGGACACTCATTTGATCAGTGAGGGAAAAAAGTGAAACGCAAATATGACAGGCTGTTGCAGATGAAAATGAATATTCACATTCATTCTTGCAGATGAAAATGAATATTCACATTCTTTCCTAATGAATATGAAATATTTAATTTCACGGTAGTGCAGCTAAATGAATGAACATAAGCAGTTTCCCTGACCATTTATTTGATTATACCTCAGAGGCACTTCAATCTTCAAAGAATTGGCAGGCTCAATAAAATATTCTAGACAAGCCCTCAGCTGAAACAGAAGAGTTAAAAATACAAAGCGGTCATGTTCAGAACTGATACCTTCCCTCCAATTTGAAAAAGCTCTGCAAGATCATGAAACTGCCCATGAATATCGCCACAGATTGTCACAGGGCTTTTCACAGGCTGTGATACAAAACAATTTAGTGATCAGTATTACTGAAATTATCCAGACAAGTCATCGACATTTCAAAAATGCATGAGCGGAGTACAAACCTAGCATTATCCACAAATATATTCCAGAATTAGAGTTTCAAAGATCAATCAAAACATCCAAGAAGTTAATAGTTCCAAAGATCATCATTCCCTCAAATGAGGGTAAGAAGCTAGAAGTTAATAGTTTCAAAGATTATCATTTCCTCAAATGAAGGTAAGAAACTATACCTGCACGTTGCTTTCTTCCATCAGGATCTCCTTAGCCTTCTCACATAATGCTCTGACCTACATGTAAAAAAAATTACAAACCATAAGCCACATCATTCTAAATGCAAAGATTATGTGTTTGAGTGCAAACACACAACTGCGTCATTCTTAAAAATAGCACACACCTGCAATCACAAACAGGGAATATAAACATTGACAGAGAACATAACTATAGAATATCCCTCGTGATCAACTACTGATGATTACTTAAAGATGCTCGATTTTCCATCACCGTTTTCCGCTCAAGCAAAGTCTAGATGATGCGGACAATTGGGACTTAAATGAATTGATGCCATATAAAAAGAATTACAATCAAATCAAGCCTAAAACCAGAAAATTACGAACCTTTCCGAAAATTCACTAAAAGATAATCAAAATAAAAACGTTAAAAGATTGAAGTCCCACGATTCATCCCCCTTCTTTTAACAAATTGTGAAAAAATAAAAGAAGTACAATCGATTATTATACTTCAATAAGCTGAACCAAATTAGCCCACAACAATAAGAATCAACCACACCGTTCCCATTGCCTATCCACAGTTATCTGAAACCAAATACGGTAATAATCGGATCAAACCTGAGGCTCCGAGAGTGGCTTGCACTGCATGAGCTGGGCGATGTTTTCGTCGAGATCGATGGCTGAATCCGAAGATAACGAGCTCGCGCCCATCGTGATTGACGCTAGTCTACTCTCGAATTGAAGAGAATAATTGGATACGGGATTAGGGGCAACCCTAACCCTATAAGCGAATTGGGTGAGGTGTTCTTAGTGCTCTTCGCAGTTAGGCTTGTGCTGTGAAAGTGATAAATGGAGAAAGCGCGTGACGGAGTGAGCGAGTGAGATAAGTTGGCTAAGAAAAAACTGGAGTTTTCGTTTTATTTTGTCAAGTCACTCAAATTATAAAATTAAGGATAAATTATAAAAATATCTCAAAATTTTCTCAACTTTTTAATATTAAATCAAATTTAAAGTAATGCTAAAATCAATATCACATATAAAGCACCAAATTTGATATTAAATTTAGTTTTAGTACGGTATGATGTTATTATTGGTTAATATTGAGCACCATTTCTATAATTTATAAAATTATAAAATTATAAAATAATATCTCGATATAGTATGTTATACAATTTTTATCTTTATTTCAGTCATATCTTAATAAATCATAAGAATATAAATTTGATATAATAAACACTTCTTTATTTTTATTAATATTATTTTCACATATTTTTATAAATTAAAATAAATTTAATTTCAACTTATTATAATATTTTTCAAATGTATATATTAGAAAGTATATATATTATCAATATAAAATAAAAAATTTTAAAAAACATTAAATATGATTGAATTAAACTAACATATTTAGTTATGTAATCTATAATCATTTTGTATTAGCCAAATGACATGAAAATTTATTTAATACGTTCTTATTTATATTTTATTATTTATTAAATAAATTATAGAAATTTTTCTCATATTTCTTTTTATGTATAAGTAATTATTGTTTTATATAGGACAAATTTTAAGTTCTTTCAATTTAGTCCTTTTTTTAATTTAAAATTCTGACCAATATTTGCCTGGTATTCTGGTTACTGGTCGCTATCGATCAATAATTCTTTCAATATAAAACCTTTTTGTGCAATACCAGTCGGTATCGTATGGTATGGTATTCTAAACAAATATTAAAATATCTAAACTTTCAATTTATTACAAAAATAATTCACGTTAAATTTCTCGTCAACATCACATTTTTATATTGGCCAAAAGGACTAAATGAACCCTAACGTTTACACTGGTGTACAAAATGGATCTTAATGTTTCATGGAATTCAAATTAAACTCTAACATTCTTAACACGTTCAAAATGAACCATAAAATTTTGAAAACGTTCAGATTGAACCCTGACCACTAGCAGTGTTAGGGTACTATCAGTTATCTGTTAATGTGGACAAAAAATGTTGTGACGTGTTTTTTTTAATCTTTTAGTTGTGGGACCCATCAGAAGCTAATTTGAATATTTTTTGATGGAGTTGGGTCCTACCTCTAGCTTGAATGCATAATTTTGGGTGATATAATCGTTGAATTGGAGGTGGATCCCGCATCCAGTTAAACGTTGCGTTTTGGGCGGCTTATGAAGAGGAGGAGATGTTGCGGTTTGTTATTAAACGTAGTGCTCCTCGCTTAGCTTTGAAGTTAAATATAACATGGAGACGCATCATTTTGAACATCCAGTTAGACACTGCATTTGCTTCTTCCCTCTTCCTACGGACATCCCTAATATGCCAAATCTCCCATCTTCTTCAATTGGAAGGGAAAAGATTTGCGAAAGCATTTTTGGAATTGTACTTGGTTAATGTACGCAGAAGATTTTAATGAGCAGTTGAAAATATTGGACAAAATCACCCCTAGATGTGCATCATCATTGCTCAAATATCCAAAGAAGAGATGGGCAAGAAGTTACCAGTCCTTTGAATCCAAATGTCCAGTTGTTGATAACAACATAGTGAAACATTCAATGATGGATCTTACCGACTAGAGATAGGCCAATTATAAGCATGCTAGAAATAATTAGAATCATGGTGATGATGAGGCATGCAGATAGGAGACAACTTGTACATGGCTGGAAGTTAGAAGTTGCACCCAAGGTTGTGAAGAAATTAGAGAAGAATAAGAAAGATGCTATGCAGTGGAGAATTGTTTGGAATGGTGATGGAGTGTATGAAGTTTCCAAAGGTGATGCCAAGCATATTGTGAGGATTGGTAGACACCAATCATGTAGTTGTCAGGCGTGGGAGCTATATGGATATCCTTACAAGCATGCTATAAGTGTTATTCACCGTTTGAAATAATAGCCAAAGGCATATGTGGATGAGTGCTACAAGATGTCCAAATTCATGGCACTGTATGAGCATGTGTTGCAACCTATTAGACGTCTAATTTTCTAGCATATAGTTCCCCCCCCCCCCCCAGAAAAAGATTTATGCCAGGAAGACCTAAAATAGCTAAAAAGAGAGGAGTAAATGAGCCTATTAAGTTGAAAAATCCAAGCAAATCTACTGGAAAGGTTCAAGTACAAAAATATGTAAAATGTGGCAATTTTGGTCACAATGCCAGAAAATGTACCAATCAAAGATCAACTCAACCAATGCAGCAATCTCCTTAGATATGACACATTCTTTGATTACTATGTATTGCTTCATATATCTAATGATCATTTATGACAATCTTTGATTCATATTCATTAGGTCATTCCTGATGTCTCCTCACAAGCTGAATATATTTTTGTAGCAAGTCAACAGAGCAATATTGTGAGTATGTTTACATAAATACCATTATTGATTACTTTCAAGATTAAATATTGTTAACAACATGTTTGTTTGTATGTTGGTAGCTCTTCGTATAGTCGTAAGGGAAAGTTTGGAGAAGTTAATCCACGTTCATTCAAACTTTCTTTCGAACCAAAAGGTATGAGGTTCAAAGGACAACCTAGCATAACTTCTTAACAGTTACAAACTAAAGCAATGAGGCGAAGATCATCAATTAATCAACCAGTACATAATTAACCTTCTCAGTCAAGTGCAAACGAGGGAAGCAATGAGGTTGACTCACAGACTTTACATTAATGTTGTCTATATGGACGAATAGATAACATAACTTTTGTATATAAATGCATTTTGATGTAATCACCTTACTTATATTATCCAATTTACATTTACTGCTCCAATTATTTATTGTTATATAATCACAATTGTACATGCTGCTCTAATTGTTTATTGTGATATCACTTTTGTATTTAATGGTTCATAATGAGGCCATATGAACAATTAATTGTTAATAAGTTTAACAACTATTAATTACGCATCATTAAATCAACTTAATGAATAACAAAACAATGAAGAAAAACATAGTGTAAGATATATTAGTTCAAATAAGGACTTTTCTTTCTTTATAATTCAAGTTTTTAAAAAAGAGTACAATTTAGTTCTACTTTTCCACAATAAACCATATTATAAAACTCATCATAAGTAAAAAAAAAACACCTACAATAATCGGTACAACAAATTTAAACTCAATTTTCTCTTTTGTTAGCAAAACGATGTCTTCTTTCATTAGCTATATTTGCTCCTCAATTTTGAACGCTGAACCTGATTCAATTATGCTTCGTTGAGCCTCCTACTTTAAACTATCTACTTCTTTCTTCAGGTTACGAATTACTTCAATAGCCATCTTGCTAAATTTTTCATCGTACCATTAAAAAAATCACATATTCCAACCTGAAAGATAATTAATAATTATTAGGAAAACATTAAACATATATACAAACAATTTTAACTTACCAAAAATAAACTTACATGATATTTGGGGCATCTATAAAATTTTCTTCCTGGGTTTTTTTCACTCAATGAATATCATTAGCATACCAAATTATCATCAGTTGAATTTAATGTAGTGTTATTTGAAGACTTCACGTCCATATCTTTGGATAATTGCTGTAAAATTATATTAGTACTCTTAATTCTTCTAATCAAAGGTGGAAACAATATGTTAATAATCTCAAATTGTATCTTTTCAGGGTTGGAAACAACATGCTCATATATGTACAAGGAAACCACCATCTTTTGACGATATCATAGATCACATATATGGAAACAATAATATGCTCATATGGATGTATCATTCATATATGGAAACAATATGCTCATATAGATGACATATTCACATATGCTCCATAGAAATATCATTCATATATACACAACCATATCACTCATATATGGAAACAATATGCTCGTATAGATGTATCATTCATATATGGAAACAATATGCTTATATAAATGACATATCATTCATATATGCTTCAAAAACATATCGTTCATAGATGCATAGACAGATCATTCATATATGCTTATTTCTTCCATATTATAAATGCAATGTAATGAAGATCACTATGTTAAGTTTTATAGATGATTTGATTAGTGGATCTAAACTCACAAAAGTTGTTAACTGATTCCTTCAGATCTTCTTAGACTTGTCAAGTGTAAGGATCAGTAATCAAAAGAGCATGATCTACATCTTTTCTAGCGTGACAAATCTTAGTAGTTTGAGTTTATCACTATATTATAATTGCATGAACTCCCTTTCAAATACCTTGGGTTTCCAATTACCACCAGAAAGCCTAAGTTTAAGGAGTGCATCCCTCTATTAGAAATGTTTAAAAGCAGAATCAATGCTTAGTAGAATAAGTTTTCTTTCAAATACTAAAAGAGTGTTGCTCATTTGCTTAGTCTTGAGGAACATTCATACATATTGGAACTTACTATGCAAGAAAAAGGGGTTAAGAATGACTTCCATCAATCTTATCCAAATAATTCTAGTGGCAAAAAGAATATAGAGATTACATTGTGATAAAGAAAAACGTTTGTGATAAAAATTGGAGAATGAATACTAACTCAGGGATACTAGCTTTTGGCAAATCACAAAGAAAAATGAACACTCCTGGCACTTTTGTTTAAATGATGAGGAAAAGAGAACTCATTTACCCCTTCTTCAAATATATGGTAGGGAATGGAAATGAAATATGGTTTTGGTTTGATAATTAGACAAACCATATCCTAGTTATATCTAGAAGTGATGTACATTAGTTACTCACTAGAATCCCTCTCAACCACGGTTAAAGAAGTGATAAATGCAGGGAACTAGTACTACAACTTTAGAGGATCTGGCAAACCAGTGAACTGCTTCCCTAGTTATTATCCAACTCAAATAAATAAGATGGAGTCATCTGGCTACCTAATAGCAAGGGCACATTTAGTAACTCCTCATGCTTAAAGGTTACCAAGCCTCACTCTTTAAAGGCTCAATGGTATGATATAGTTTGGGATAAAACTCTAATATCTAAAGCCTCGTTCATAATATGGCTCTCAACTAGAGGCAAACTCAAAACTAAGGATAAAATCATAAGTTTGAATAATACTCAATGCAGTTTCTGCTTCTCTGAGGTTGAAACCATCTCACATCTTTACTTCCAATGCCAATACACTAGCACAATTTGGTGTAAAATCCAATAACTTCTTAATCATCTCACATTCACATTCTATGCTCACACTAATCATTAAATTCCATGTTCAAACCAATCATAGGCATTCACAAAGTTAACTTCCATGTTCAAAACAATCATAGGCATTCATAAATTTAACTTCCATTAAAATTCAAAATCAAATTAAAGACACAACAGATGAGGGTATGAAGAATTGAAAATCAAAACATTTCACTCCATATCTGTTGGGCCCCGATTCGTATTAAGCATGTCTAATATTATTTTGAGGTTCTAGTTTGATAATTTTAATTTGGTTGGAA
>JAOQMQ010000005.1:27999427-28010379 GCA_027563845.1 Erythroxylum subrotundum | reverse complement strand
CAGTTGAATTCATATTTCAAGTCTCATTGCCAACCAAATTAGTTGAATTCATATTACTACTTTCATTGCCAATGCCAGTATCATTCTTATGCTACTCCTTCTCAATTTCATAATCTAATCGACGTTATAAAGTAAATCCACCTTCCATTTCTACACCTGTCAAATCCATAAACGAAGTACCATTATTGCTTTGTTTTCAGATAAAATTATTAACAAAATGAAAAACGAGTGTTTAGAAAATACCGGGGCATATTTTAATTTGCCATGCATACCTTATTTAATTCCTATAAAAGAAAAAGTGATTGGAGAATTAAAGGTTTCACAGTAAATTCTTGCCATAAAATGAATAATATGTTTTAGAAGGTCTCAACCATAAGTTAATATTAAGTAACTCAACATTTACAATATACATTAATTATCACTCACGTATATGTATAAACAGAAAATATAAACAAAAACAAAAAAGTTAGATACGAATGAATTCCAAATATATTCAAAACTTACTGTAAGGAAAACATAAATAACAAATTCAGTTTAACAACCACCAGACCCAATGACTAAAGTACCTTATATCTCTCCATATTAAATTTAATAATGAAAGAAAATAAACAAAATGATGTATTCTTGACAACAGTGTCATATTATAAAGAATTCAAAAGTGGCAGACATCAAAATGACGTATTTACGAAAAAGGTGAGTCTACTGAGCCACTCCTCAAGAATTGCTTAAAAATAGAGATACATAGAGAGGGAATGATAATAAAAATGAGCTTCAGAATTGCTTAAAGACAGAGATGCAGAGAGAGAGAATGATAATAAAAACAAGTAACAAAACACAAACAAAACTTACTTGACAAGATACTTGAAATTCGTCAAAATATTATCTTTCTTCATCTGCTGTGATCTTCTACTTCTTTACCAGCAAATTAAATTTGTATAAATATTATCTTTCTTCCCCTACTGTGATCTTCTACTTCTTTACCAATAAAGTTAATTTGCTTTGTGAGAAGGGAAAAAAGTTTCAAAAATATGAAAATCAAATAACAAAGAAGCGTAGAAACAAACAAGTGAAATGGCGGGAAATCTTAGTTAAACATTGCTTTGAAAATGGCAAACAATTATCGATTACAATCATCATCATTATGGTACTCTTATTTGTAATGAATATATTAATATTGTATTTTTGTAATTTGATAATTTTCATTTTAATTCATTAATGCACAAATAAATAAATATAAAAATTTTATCGTTAATATCCACCCTTTTTTACATTTATTTCTTAATTTCAATTATTACATTTTATGTTAATGTTACATTAGTAGTATAATTGTATTAATTAATTCAAAATAATGGTTGTTCTTCCATATAAATTGAAACTTATGACACTACACGACCGTGAGTTAGGCTGCACGGTCGTGCAGCAATTAAACGGTCGTGTAGCATATAAATTTAGTCTTTCTAGGATTCCTGCTCCATCTTCTTCCTAGAAAGAAATCATCCTAAATGTCACATAATATTATGTGGTTGAGATTAGGGGATATGAGTTGGGTTTTACAAGGTGTAGGAAGGGGGGCGAAGAGACTCATAGTGAGACAGTAAGAGGGAGACTTTTGTATTGTTTACAAAGAAAATGATAGAGGACACCGGCACTACCAATGCTTCATCATTATTCATGCTACATCCTTCTCCCTAATTTTGTAATAAATTTACAAGGGTAGGAAGGAGGAGAAGAGAAGAGAGGGGGATTTCTGTGGTGATATGAAGAAGATTACATAGTACATCAACTGGGTCGGCTTGGCTCATAAGCTATGCATTTTAGGAAGAGTAATAGAGTGTTTAAAATTTAATAATAATGACGATGTTTTTGAGTTAGATAGAATAAGACAGGGTTACATTAGACAGAGGATCTAGACTCGATCACAAGAGCTATTTAGTACACTAAAGGCTGGCTAGTGGGTTAGTGTTATGTGCACCTAAAATAACACAAACAAATTAGGGCTTTGTATTTGAATTTTATTTTTCTTTGTCTTTTAATTATTATTTTTTTAGAAAATTTATTTATATTAACATTCTATTTTTATCTTTTTATATTTTTATTATTTATTATTTTTAAAATCACAATTTGTTTAAAAATAAAATAGTTCACTAACATTTATAAAATGTGATCACTCCTTATGAATGTTATATTGTGGAATTTAAGGGGTTCCATTCTTGAAAACTAAATCACATAAGGCATGATCTCGCTTTATGAGTTTTAGTATTCTATAATTTTAGATGACTCTTACCTTAGCATGAGTTATGTAAGGCGTGATCATGCCTTATGAATTTTAGTAATCTAAAATTTTGGGTTTTTGATCTTGACAATTGAATTGCATAAGGCGTGATCTCACTTTATGAATTTTAGTATTTTGAAATTTTGGGACCCAATTCCCCCTTAAACTAATAAACTAACTTCTCAAGGATAAATAAATGAAAACTATATATAACTAAAACATTGTTAATAAAATTATCATTTATTGGGTTGCCTCCTAAAATTGCAATTGTTTAATGTCGTTATGATTAATGGGAATTTTTTTCTCAATCTTCTACATAATGGGGAAATGCTAAATTAATATCTATCACACTTGAAGCCATTATATCCTTATAAAATGGTTTCAATGGGGAAATGCTAAATTAATATCTATCACACTTGAAACCATTATATCCTTATAAAATGGTTTCAATCTATGTCTGTTCACCTTAAAAATATTCCTGGTATCTAAAAATTTTATTTCCACTGCACCTTAAAGAAATACAATAGTGATAACAAAAGGACCAAGCCATTTAAAATGTAACTTACTTGGTATAAGCTTTAGTTCAGAATTATATAATAACACTTTTTGTCCCACCTCTATATGCTTCCTCAAGATCATATTATCAGGGAAAAATTTAGTTTCCTCTAGCTCTTATAATTGTAGTTTCTTTGCCTCCCTAAATTGTTCCAAATCCATATTGCAACGTTGCATTGTCCACTCAGCTTTATGTTCAATCTCCACCGATAAACGACAAGCTTTATTAAAAACCAATCGATAAGTAGACATTCATATCAGTCTTTTGTAGGTTTTATAGTACGCTCAAAGAGCATCTTCTAGATGTAAGCTCCAATTGTTTCATCTCTGATTAATCGTCTTTTCTAAAATAGAATTCACTTCTTTATTCGATACTTCTCCTTATCCATTCATTTGTGGATGGTATGTGTTAGCTACTCAATGATGCACTCTATACTTCTTAAATAGAGTTGTTAATGCTCTGTTGTAAATTTGGCTTTCCCTAGTCACTAATAATGGCTCGTGGAGCTCCAGTTGTATTGAAAATATTAGACTTTATAAAACCTATAATAGTTGTAAAATCAGTCGTCTTGGTGGCTTTTGCTACCACCCACTTCGAAAAATAAATCAATCGCCAAAAGTATGTAAGAGAAACCATGAGATCAAGGAAAATGGCCCATAAAGTGAGCACCACTTACATAATTATGATAAAAGCTAAGACAGAATGATGTTCATCCTCTCGTATACAACACTTAAGAATTTGATCAAAGTAGAACTTTCATATGTGTGGTTCATACCAAATATAATAATTTTCTTCATTCCTTATCTCTTCCTTCCTATAATTACTAATGTAATTAGGTAAAGCTCTAATAAATAAATAATTAACAAGGTTTGCATATCATGGAACCATACCATTCATTGGAATAATTGCTCATCAGGAAAGTTTTAAAAATCGGTGAAATATCTTCATCCTTTACAATCCTACTCAAATGGTTTGCTACCAAATTTTTTACTCTTTTTCGATCCCTTATTATCAAATCAAACTTTTAAAGTAGAAAAATCCACGCATTAACTTCGATTTAGACTTTTTTATGAAAATATATTTCAATGTTGTATGGATAGGATACATAATAACTTTAGAGCCAAGCAAGTAAGATCTAAATTTATCATTTCTAAAAGCTCCTTCTCAGTTGTAGAATAATTGCATTGTATAGCATCAATATTCTTGAATAATAATAGATAACATGACTTTGTTTCCCAATCCTTTTTCCTAAAATAGCTCCCATTACATAATTGCAATCATCGCATATGATCTCAAATAGTAGTTCCCAATTTAATGGCTAAATAATAAGTGCGCTTGTCAATAATGCCTTAAGTTTGTCTAAAGCTTCTTGATAGTCCCTCCTAAATTCAAACAAAACGACATTTTATAGCAACTTTGATAATGGTATCGTAATCTTGGAAAACTCTTTAATAAACCTATGATAAAATCTTATATGTCCAAGAAAAGATTGAACTTTCCTAACATTTGTGAGGTAAGGTAAGTTCAAAATTAAATCCACTTTTTCTTTATCTATTTATATGGCCTTAGATGAAATTACATGTCCCAAAAGAAGCCTTGATCAACAATAAATGACATTTTTCATAATTCAACACTAAATTTATTTTAATGCATCTTTTAAGAACCTTAGATAATGATTTAAACAATCTTCAAATGAATCTTTATAAACATTGATATCATCCATAAAACTTTGTATATCTTTGAAATACACGTAGAGCATTACAAAGATCGAAGGTCATTCATTTGAAGGCTTATGTTCCAAAAGGGAATATAAAGGTAGTCTTTTCTTAATCTTCTTAAGGAATTGCTATTTGGTAATAACCTGAAAAACCATCCAAAAAGAAAAAACATGATTTACCCACAAGTCTAACATTTGATATATAAAGAGTAATGAGAAATGGTCCTTTCTAATGGCTAAGCTTCCTAAAGTTTATGTACATTTTCACCCATTATGTACCCTCTTTGGTACCAACTCATCATTCTAGTTTGGCATAAGATGCACTATGCTCACCCATTCACTATTCGAGATTGGATAGATTATATCTGCATCCAAAAGTTTTAGAATCTCTTTCATCACCACATATTTGATTATTAGATTGAGTTTTTTTTTTGGGATCCTCTTATTGGCTTAGCATTTTCTTTTTAAAAAAATCATATGTATACAAATTGTTGGGCTAATGCCTTTTATGTTAGCTAAGGTCCAATCGATTGTAGTTTTGTACTCCCTAAGTAGAGCTACTAGCCTTTCGTTTTACCGTTTAGTCAACCTTTTTGAGATAATTGCAGGTAACGACTCTCTTTCACCTAAATAGATGTATTTTAGGTGATTAAATAAGGCCTTCAATTCTATCTTCAGAGCCTATGAAATAGAAGGCAACATTTTCTTGTGAGTTATAGTAATTTCAGCATTTAAAGTTTTCAAATATATTAGCATCACTGATAATGATTCTACAACTTCATAAGTTTTATCAACTTGCTCATTCACTTCCAATTTAGTATTAAAATTTGACTTATCATCAACACTTTCTTCTTTAAATATATATTACACAATTAAATCCATAATAGCCATATGATAAACAAAGTGAAATTGATAGGGTACTAAAAATATTAAATTTTAACTATCTTTTCATCAAACTTGACAGAAAGAGTAACCTCATCCATATCAATTTTTGTCTTAGCTATCTTCATGAACAAACTACCCAACAAAATTGAAGCTCAATGTTCTACATTTTTTACATCCATTTTTAAGATGTAAAAACCTACTGGAAATACCAAAACATTAACTTGGAATGAAACATTATCTATAATACTAATAGGACACACATAAGAACAAGCAGTTAACTAAATAATCACATAGTTTCTTGTAAAGAATTCAGATTTAAAGTTTGGTAAATTGAGTATGACATGACATTGATAAATGCACCTAAGTATAGCATGGAATGCTTAATATCTTATCACCAATAATATAAGGAAGTGTAAACATACCTAGATCTTTGCATTTTCCTTGTAATTTCCTATTTATCACAACTAATACATTCTTACCCAAAATTATTCTTTCCTTATCCTTCAACTTCCTTTTATTTCCGTATAGTTTGGAATTTGCTTGATGACTTATAGAAGTGGTATATTGATTTCTACATTTCTGAAGGTTTCTAAGATTTGTCTTTCATATTCCTCTTCTTTTGATTTAGCCAACCTGCAAGGAAAAGGAGGTATGCTTGCATTAGTCAACATCAGTAAAGATAAATCATCTTTTACCTTTATTGATTCTTGAGTTAGATATTTTTTTTCTCCTTTGTCATGATTTTCTATCTTTATTGGTAAGGAAGATCCATATTGAATTTCCTTCCTACTTCTTAATATCATTGCACTCACATTCTCCTTACACTTCCTTTTGTGAAGGTAATTTTCTTGATGTTTGCACATCCAATTTACTAATAGAGGTGACTAATTGAGTGATTTGATTTACTAAGTTGTGAAGGCTTACTCTTGTTTCCTGTTGAAAATGTTACGTATTAGTAGTAAGTGCCCTAATAATTTCATCTAAAAATATACTTGAATTTGAAGATTGAGATTAAGCATATAAAAATGCTTGAGGTTGTCTATTGAAATTACTAATTTGGTGTCCTTATTGCCCTCCTTAATTTCCATATCTAAAATTCAGATGATCCCTTTATCTCGAATTATAATGATTAGAATAATACATTTATGTTAACGTTGACTAGGAAATTCCCTTATTATGTTACCTTTTATAAAGGAATCTTATTGCAATGTAGGGCACATATCCATAGGATGCCTAAGGAATGAGCATATTTTGTACACTAGTGTCGACTACAATTGGCTTACAACCATTTGATGAACTAAAGTAGTTAAATATGAAAATTTATCCTTAAGGTTAGTATTACTTATCTCATTCATACGCTTAACAACTTTATCTATTCTTGTCCCAAACTATTGATATTTCGACCATGTTTGACATCAATTGTCTGGCCACTTCAAGTGTTTTATTTACTAAAGCTCCTCCACTTGCAACATCTACCATACTCCTATCCATTAGCAATAATACTTCACAAAAATATTGAATTAACAATTGCTTAAGAATTTCATGGTATGGTTAGCTAGCACATAACTCCTTAAACCTCTCCTAATATTAAAATAATTTTTCTTCGGTGAATTATCAATCACACACATCTCCTTTCTAATATTGGCTGCTCGTGATGCAGGAAGGAACTTCTCCAAGAACATCCTTTTCATCTCATTCTATATTGTCACTGAGATAAAGGGAATATCATATAGTCAATCCTTTGCCTTATCTTTCAATGAGAATGGAAAGGCTTTGAGATTAATTTATTCTTCGGTCACTATTTATGGCTTCTTTCTAAAGTGAACAATATGAAATTATTTCAAGTGTTTATGTGGATCTTCATCTATAAGACCTGGAAAATAGGGAGTAAGTGCATCAAACCATATTTCATTTCAAAATCTACCTCAACATTTGGAAAACGTATGCATAAGGGTTTTTTTAATCCAAATTTGGTGCTGCTAACTCCCTCAACATTCTATTGTTAGGATTTGTCGTCTTTTCTTCAACTTCTTAGAAACTATAATCTTCACCAATTGTTAAGTATATCTAAACTCTCACTTTCCGAAGTGAATGATCTTTTCCTTACTTAGTCTCTTTCCTTAAACGATGCATTATCTTCTTGATTTCAAGATTATATTGCAATTCACGTATCTGAGAAGAATGAGTAATATAAGATAAGAGATTAGCAGTAAACTATAAAATAACACTAAGAAATTAAGAAACTAAAATAGTTCCCTAACAAAAATGCCAAAATTTTGATCAAGTTATCGAAGCCCTCAAAATTAATCATGATTTTTTAAACTCTTATCGTAGTCGTGGAACCAGGTTGAATCCTAAGATAACTAAAAACTAGTTTTTGAATTTCAATTGACAAAATAAAGAGGGATCTATGATTAATTAACTAATGAAATAAAATTAACAAAGAACTAAAATAAATCAACTGAATATAAAAAGTGAGAAATTCAATTTTAATTAACTCTGATTCAAGAAAAATATCTCATCCAATTATAATATTGATCATTAGTCTAAAAAGAATAATTTTCACAATTCAAGTAGTTAGTTTGAAACATATTAGAATAACCATAATAAGTCTCAATTTTTCTAAATTAAAATAGTTCAAGCCTAACATTCAATCCAAAACTTACCATAAATTGATTGGTTATGATATCATCCCATATCAAGTAAATGATAATAATAAGCTTATTGAAAAAGACTAAACACTAAATTAAATAATTGAAATAACTACAACTATTCAATTTAGTTTTCTTATTTATCATAAGTTAAATATACAAATTCATAAATAACCTATTTGCTACTTGTACCAATCCTTTATGACAATTTCAGTTCATTGAATTCATGGATAGTTATTAAATAATCAACACCAAATAGAGTTTTGAATATCTTGAATCATAATATTTGGATTTAGCTATACATAGCTTTAGTTCTAACACCAAAAATAGAAAGGGGGATGAAAGATGAAGAGAAACTATAAACAAATGAAATAGAATAATGTGTAGAAGTTGTAGACTTGTTTTTCCCTTATATTCTAATTAAATAATGTGTAGAAGTTGTGGACGTGTTTTTTCCTGCTATTCTAATAGAATAATGTGCAGAAGTTATAGACTTGTTTTTCCTTTTTATTTTTACTCAAAACTTAGCCTCGTCTTATCTTGACAAGATTCCTATCTAAAAAAATCTAGATCCCTAAATAGGCTGGAAATAAATTTCTTAATTGAATTCAAACTCTTGAGGTGAATATGATATTAGGGTGATGTCGCCTTATCTACTGCATTAATATGTTTACTTTGTCCAAAATTGGTGATCTTGACCAATAATGCTCCAATTTGATGCAATCTTTACTTGTTACCTCTTAAAACAAAACAAATATTAATTTTCCTATTTAAGTATCAAAATATGAAAAGGAGATAGGTTCAGTTAACATAACCAAATAACATCTTATCACCTAGCATTGAACTATTTTGTCATTCCTAAACCTGATTTCAAAAATTAGTTGATAATAGACACTAGTGAATCATATCATATAACTTTTTAATAAGGACTTATTCTGTTTTTTTAAAGAGTGGAATGGTATTGTCAGAACGGATGATGTTGAAGATCATGTTATCAAAGATAGAGGTTCAGTACATGTTAAAATGCATTATGGAATTATTAAAACATTAAATATTTGGTATATTCTTAAGCTTCAGAAAAATCTAATTTCTATTGATACTTTTAATAATCAAGGGTATAATTTTTTTGATGATGACAGGAAGTTTAAGGTGGTAAGAGGTACGCTGACTATGATGAAAGAAAATTTATAGTATGACATATATATCTTAATGGGAAAGACAATAACGAAATCAATGGAGATAGGACCATTATATGGCATTTGTAGTTAGGTCATTTTAGTGAGCGAGAGATGAAAGAACTTCATAAAGGAAGCTTATTGAAGGGTGGCAAATATGAGAAGGTAGACTTTTGTAATTTTTGTTCGCTAGGTAAAAAGTTTAGGTTAACTTTAAAGCATGATAGTATTGAAATATAACACTTGTAGCTGAGTCATCTCGGTGAGGAAGAGATGACAAAACTTTGTAAGAGAAGCTTATTGTAGGATGACAAACATGTGAAGGTACACTTCTATAAGTTTCGTGCAATATATAAAATTTGAGATAACTTTCAAGAATGTAATATTTGGGTAATAATATATGTTGAGGAAAATATATAGAAAGGATATGCCAGAGTAAAAAAAAATGAGCATTACTGGTTCAAAGGTGGTATAAGTGGTACTAGAACAACCTAAAATAGATACTAAAAGGGTTGAAAATTCTAGTTCAAGAGTTAGAACAATTCTAGGAAGAAATCACGAATAACCAAGGATAAAGTGAGTAGAATATTAAGTGGCCAAGGAGATAAGGTTGGGAAGACTCAATCGTATATGATATTACCATCAATGATACAAATGCAACTATCTAGGGGACTAGTGAAAGTTAAGAGAAAGAAAGATGAATGGGTGTTATAATAAATGATGTGAGGTTTCATAAGATTGAAAAATAAATTGCATTTATTCGGATCTTCTTGAAAAAGTTCACACTTTAAAGTATGTAGTTAACATATTGAAAAAGTCATTATAAGCAAAAAAGTTTAGGTGTAGTTTAGATTTTGTGGAAATTCACATAGCTTGAAGCCCTTAGGAGCCTATATGAAAAATGAGTGTTTATTGGTTAGATGTTGGAGAATTGTGAGATATGTCTTGAATTGTGTGAATAATAAAATTATAGAAGCTAACTATTGACATACAGGGACATAAGATCGATGTGGGTCTCATACTGGTCAAAGAGATTTCTAAGTCAGAACTAATTTGTCATCTATATTAATAGTGGGTTAGCTCTAGACTCATGGCATAATTTTTAAGGACATGAAAAAATATACATTCAGTAACCTTAGACTTCTGCAAAAAATAAAGTTTAACTTGCCTTAGGCTTCTATAAAAATAAAATTTCACTATACTTAGACTTTTTACATGTGGCCCTAATCCATAACTAGCTCAATAATAGTTTCGTAAGGTTATGGTTGTTGTCATACTTTCCTTATATCGTTCTTCTCACATCAATAAAACAAATATATCTGCTTTCTTGTAGATGTAGGTCACATATTAATTGAACCATATAAATTTTAAGGTTACTACTTTGCTTATTTTCTTCTTATAGTTCTTGTTTACGTGATAATTGATATCAGATTAATTGATATCTTTATAAGATAAACTTTCAAGAACAAGTTCCAATCTCTAGTATGGCTTAAAATTTTGTTTTAATAAATTAGTATAATTTTATGCACCGATAATAACATAAAACATAAGTAAATGTGTTGGGCCCCGATTCGCAATAAGCATATTCAAATTATTTGAAGCATGTTTAAATTTACTTTGAGGTTTTAGCTTGATAATGTTTAATTTGATTGGAATAAATTGAGGATTTTATTGTGTAGGTTTTGATTATTAAAAG
>JAOQMQ010000005.1:27988325-27999327 GCA_027563845.1 Erythroxylum subrotundum | reverse complement strand
AGATTTCGGATTATGTGTATTGTTTTTGTAATAAGCCAATGGTGTGGCTTTGATGTGTAAGCAAAGTATGTCAAACTTTGTTGCTCAAAGAAATGAAATGATAGATTTAAGTAGTTCAGTTATGTATGTATGTTTACATTGATTTAGAGCAAGAATTGGATTCCGAAGCCAAGCAAGATCCAACATGAGTGATATCAAAGTAAGAAAATGAATTGATGATAGTTATGATTTTCTAATGAGTTGGGTTCCGGAATCGGGGCCCAACACAGGTCTTCCAATGTACTTACTACTCTTAGTAAGCATCCACAGGTTAACTCTAAACAACTTATGCTTACAACTTATGAGATCCACTGCTTGATCTAATCAAGGAGTATAACATGTGTTAGTTTGTCCGAATTAACAATGTCTCGTCTCATTAATCCTATCACTATGGATAATTTAGATATGAACATAATTACACATGGTAGGAATCTCATTATTATGATCTCTTCATGATTTCCTTTATACTATGTAATATATCAAGGACTTCATTAATTCGATTTAAGATCATTATCAATTTATAAAGAACATGAACATCAAATTAACAAAAATGGCTTTTATTAATCATAAAAATTTGTACAATAAGTGCTAAAGGCGATTGCCTTTAGATTACTTCTCTAACAAGTTGGAGAAGGGGTGAAAAGATGTTTGGAAACTAGAAATATTCTTCTCTTCACTAGACAGTCACAATACACATCTCTCTTTGAAACATTGAGAAGGAGGTGATGTTGGTAGAGGTTGAAGGAGTTCCAACATATCTAACTGATTTGTATCTAACTTTTTTTAATTTGAATTATACTATTTTGGGTTGATTCCTACAAAAGAAGTGGTTTAGATTAGGTCCAAAAATGGGTATGTCACCTCATCTTTATTTTATTAGTTTATTAATATTTTCATTTAATAAATCTATTATTCCATCATTATTTTAGGTGAAACTAATAGAAGGAATTTTGAAATTCTAGACTTTTTCCTAATGACTCCAAATTTAAGGCAATTTTTAAAAAAGTTTTATATGTGCCTTTATCTCTTTTATTACATTCAAAGTTGATGTTTATCTCTTTTATTACATTCAAAGTTGATGCAAACACATTAGGTTAAAAACCTTAAAACACACAAAAGAAAATGAAGCTAATATAGGCAATTCAAAATCTAAAAGTCTAGACCTTTTTATTATGAAAATGCAATTACTAAGTTCATAAGTGATTTTTTGAATGTTATGGAGAAGAAATTCGTTGACAAATCCTGAAGTTCAATGAAGAATAAGGCTATATTACTCATCATTCTTATTAAAAGTAATTTTAATGAAATTTGTCACTCATATGGGGTGAAAATCAAACATTTTCAAATTTAACTGCAAATATAACAAGATTTCCTACTTTAGTTGAAAAACTAACTACTAAAATTATTTGAATCGGAACAGAAACTACTATTTATATTTCTTTTAAAACTCTAGTAGAATTCTTTAATTAGGAGTTTGGTAACAGGGATTGATGTCAGAAGCATCAGTTAAAGTTTTTCATAGGAGTAAATGATAGTTTGTAGACTACGAGGGTCGAAATTAGAAATTATAAAATTCGCATCTTTTTCTTTCAATTTCATGAAAGTTTAAATTTCTTTTCCGAAAATTTATTAATAGCAAAACTAGTTAAGACAACTATTACAATTCATTAAATTAGAAGAATAATATTAAGGTTAGAGCTGAAATAGGATTTGTTGAATTGAAGCAAAAGCGAAGCAAACAGCAAACACTTTCAACGCCACTCCCTTGATTCCTACGGTCCACGCTCTCTCTCTCTCTCTCTCTTGAAAGTCTTTTTAAGTCAGAAGAAGAGAATTGATATTTACTTCTCTCTCTTCTGCTCTTGTTTATCGTATCTAAAAACCGATGCTTTAGCTTCGTGTCCGATCCCGAATTTTTAGCTAGGGTTTCTTTTTCGCCATTATCATCCCTCAGGTTTCTCTCTTTTTCTTCTCTCTCTGTCTTTATGTGTATCATATATGCGTATGTTCGTATATGCTGGAATGTTATCTGTGCTTCAAGGTAACCTATTGTTTGCCAATTGTTCTTTCTAAAAATTTTTGAGGACTTTTAGCTGAACCTTTTTTTGTTTTTGCTATCAGATTAGTGATTCTAGCTCGTCCATTGCATCCTTTTTACAATTTCATTTTTGCATCATTTTTGGCTTGGTTTTATCAAGATGTTACATTTCGATTGTTTCTAGTCAAACTAAAGTCTTTTTATTTGTTTTATGGGTTCTTCAGGTGGGTAGTTCAATGTGCATTTGGGTTTTGTGCTATCTATTCTTTTGGTGATTTTAGCTGTAATTCATTAGTTTTAGGTCTGATTTGGCTTCCGTTGTAGGTTGTTGACCAGGAGTTTTGATCTGTGAATTGAATAGAACAAAGCTGCAATTGGTTTCACATTGGCGTTGGAGCACTTGTATCCTTTGGAATTTTTCTGACTCCAGTTTATAGATTTACATTGTGGAATCGAATTATGAGAACTTCATGGGCAGATTCTGTGGAAAACTCTGCATCTGAGAATACGGCCTCGGGTAACAATGGCACACAGCGTCCAACTCGTCCTACTTATGTTCCTCCACACCTCCGTAACCGTCAACATTCATCTGATCCTCCCACATCATCACCTGCTGCTCCTTTGCTGAGCAATGATCGGTTAGGTTATAGTGGCCCTCAAGGTGGTTCCCGTTGGGGTGCTGGCACTAAACCTGATTTTGGACGTCAAGGATCTGGTTACAGTGGTCGAGCTGGTGGTGGTAGTTGGAATAATAGAAGTGGTGGCTGGAACTGTGGGAAAGAACGAGAAGTTAATCCATTTAGTGAAGAAAAAGATGTGGAGTCCGCATTTGCTGACCAAGAAAATACTGGCATTAATTTTGATGCGTATGAGGATATACCAGTTGAGACAAATGGGGACAATATTCCACCACCTGTTAATACCTTTGCAGAAATAGATTTGGGTGAGGAAATGAATCACAATATTAGGAGGTGCAAGTATGTGAAGCCAACTCCAGTTCAGCGTCATGCAATACCCATATTGCTTGGACAGCGGGACTTGATGGCCTGTGCCCAGACAGGATCTGGGAAGACAGCTGCGTTTTGCTTTCCAATTATCAGTGGAATTATGAGGGAGCAATATGTCCAGAGATCAGGTGTAGCAAGAACTGTCTATCCACTTGCTCTAATTCTTTCTCCTACAAGAGAGCTCTCTTCTCAGGTGTGTTTTACCTCAAGCTATTATATTACTTGTCTGGTATATATTTTTATTTATTTAACCAGCACTATAAACTTGCAATGTGATTGTAGATACATGATGAAGCTAGAAAATTTTCGTATCAAACCGGCGTCAAGGTGGCAGTTGCCTATGGAGGGGCACCGATCAACCAACAGGTTTAGATCACTTTTTGTAGTCTTTCAGTGTGTGTACAGATATTTGGAAATTATTTGATTGTTCCCTCTTCACCACTCTTCACATTCCCATCACACGTTTTATTATAGATGTATATGATAAATGAAGTGTCCACTATGAAGATCTGCTTTCAGGGAAGGGGTTTCTGGGGCATATATTGTTTGTATATGTATGTATATCTGCTTGCATTGGACTAACAAGGGATGCTATAGGTTTAATTAATTTTGCACATTGTTCCCTTTTCCTTCTAATTCAATGTATTTACATCAATTTGTTTCTTTTTGGCTCTTTACCAGCTGATATGGATGCATTAATCAGCTCATTTGACAGAAACTACCAAGCCACCCTAGTCCTTTTCTTTCTACATTCTATTGATGGCTTTAGTATTGTTGAGAGCATTAGTTTGTATAATATGCATATGATGTAAGGACCTATTTGTAATTACCTCTTGTTCTACCCTCTTATATATGTAATATATTCATGGCGTATAGTGTTTAACTTATTCACGCACTTTCACAAATATCATTATGGCATGTTTCATTCTACAGAAATCAAATGCTACCCTCATTGACTCTTCTGAGGATTCATAACCAAATTCTGCTCACTTTCTTTTGATAATTATTTGTGTTTTGTAGCTTTAATTTTTTAAGTTATTTCCATGCAAGCTGTTTTTGCGTACTGCAACGGTTGAGTAGTTCTCTATTACATGGTCAGTTAAGGGAACTTGAAAGAGGAGTTGATATTCTTGTGGCGACACCAGGACGATTGGTAGATTTGCTGGAGAGGGCTAGAGTGTCATTGCAGTTGATTAAATATTTGGCACTTGATGAGGCAGATAGAATGTTGGATATGGGTTTTGAACCTCAGATTAGAAAGATAGTAGAACAGATGGACATGCCCCCTGCAGGGCAGAGGCAAACTATGCTGTTTAGTGCCACTTTTCCAAGAGAAATACAGGTCTATATAAGTTTTTGTATTATTCCTGTTGTTTTGCAGTTAATATTCTTATTTCCAATCTGTGGCCTTTGCAATTGAATTCATTAATGCCTTCTGCTTTATATCTCTATTATGTGGCTGATAATGTTATGTATCTGAGGTTTTTGAAGTTGTCATGGGCTATAATACATTTTATTGCTATTAATAACACTAATTGTTATTGGATGTAAATTGGCTGTAAATTGTACTACTGGCTATTTCTTGTTTTTGGAAATTAACAGTTACATTCTTCGAGTAATCGTATAAACTTATGCTGGTCACCATTTCTTCATCCAAGAGTGGTAACTTGGCTCTATTGAAGAGTTGCATTTGAAATTGTATATGACAATCTTACACCATTATGCTTGACCTGCAGAGACTTGCGTCTGATTTTCTCTCAAATTACATATTTTTGGCTGTTGGAAGAGTTGGTTCAAGTACTGATTTAATTCTTCAAAGAGTTGAATATGTTCATGAGTCTGACAAGAGAAGCCATCTCATGGACCTTCTTCATGCGCAGAGAGAAACTGAACCTAATGGGAAGGTAACAAGAATAACTTTTCTTGATCTTGCTATGTTATAGGAGGCCTTGAGCAGTCAGCCTCAAGATGGTTTCTTTCTGAAATGGTTCAGCCGCACCAGTTTTATTGCCCTTTGATTTCCAACTTGATCTTAGAGTTGATATCATGTGTTTTTTAAAAATTATTATGCTGGTAAAGGGTGGAAAAATAAAGGAGTAAAATATTGTTAATGCTTAAACGATCAGAGTGAATAAGGGATAAAAATGTGGTCAGGAGGTTATGGACAGGGGTGATAGTAAACAAGAGACGTGTGGATATTGTTGAAGTATCTTTTGATGGGTCTATCTTAATATATATTTACCAACAATATCTTCTTTTTGAATTTGCAGCAAACTTTGACATTAGTTTTTGTGGAGACAAAGAAGGGAGCTGACTCGTTGGAGAACTGGTTGTATATTAATGGGTTTCCTGCAACAACAATTCATGGCGATAGAACGCAGCAGGTCAGTGATGATTCAATTTCTTAACATTGAAGTATGCCATTCATTCTACATGTTCTTTGGTATGGTATCCTGCATCTTTATTGAGCTTAAGTGGGGGGTCTTATGATGGGATTTCTTTGCGTCTCGTGGGTCTAATCATATGCACCGAGTTTATTGCAAGGGGAAAAATGGTGACTAGTCTGTGTTATTGCACAATAAATTGACATGTGATGTAAAACATAGAAAATGAAAATGTTGCTTTGCCTGATCTTAATTCCTGTAGTTTTTCCCATATGCTTGTTCGAATTTTTTTTGTTGCCATAACTTCTTTTCGACAGGATTAATTTACTGTATATATATGTTCTTATTTTTTTTGAAAATTTTTTATCATTTATTGAGGAATTGGATTGGAAGAAGCTCTCATGTTTGGTTCTGTAGTAGAGATGGAACAGAAAAAGAACAATCAACTATAGCTCAGTGACCTTAACTCGTGGGTGGTTACTTACTGTTTCAAGTTTGCATGCAGGAAAGAGAAATGGCTCTGAGATCATTTAAGAGTGGGAGGACGCCGATTTTAGTAGCTACAGATGTTGCAGCTCGTGGTCTTGATATTCCTCATGTGGCTCATGTGGTTAATTTTGATCTACCCAACGACATTGATGATTATGTTCATAGGATAGGACGAACAGGGCGTGCTGGGAAGACAGGGCTGGCGACAGCCTTCTTTAATGAGAACAATATGTCATTGGCAAGGTCTCTAGCTGACCTAATGCAAGAAGCAAACCAGGAAGTACCTGCTTGGCTAACTCATTTTGCTTCACGTGCTTCATATAGTGGAGGTAAGAATAGGCGGTCTTATGGAAGCCGCTTTGGTGGTAGCGATTTTAGAAGGGAGCGTTCTTTTAGTAAGGGAATGGATCAGTATGGCGGTGGCAATTTTACCGGTGGATATGGTGTAACTAGTGGTTACGGTGTTCCTAGCGTATATGGTGGAGGGTACAGTCAAGGAGTGCCTAGCGCATGGGATTAGCATTCCACAAAATCATGAATTCAGTTCATCAGTGTATAAAATTTTTCCCAGTAAATTTGAAATTTTGATTTCTGATTCCATATTTTGGAGTTTCTCTTTAGTTTGGTTATACGGCTGAAAAAATGTATTCGATTTCTGTTTTTTTTTTTTAATGTGAAAAAGATTAAATCCAAGTGATTGAATAAATTAGGAGTGCGCGCAATGAGGCTTGACAATTGGGAAGCCTTAATCCTTTTTTTTATTAAAGGGAAATTACCGCAACAAAATTTCTGACAGATTACAAAATAAGTTTTGGGAAACAGTTTTTCGATATATCGTAGAGTAGGATATGTTGGCACCCAACAGGTGCAGTATCAAAATATGTTACATCAATCTCGGAATGATTGGCTTGAGTGTCAAGTCAGTCTGTACATCTGTTGTTCTCTCGGTAGACATATCGATGAGCAACAGTCCAGTTCTATGTGAATAGTTTGTGGATACCCATTATGATGGGGTTGAGCACCATGGAGCGGGTGTCCGAGGAAGAGAGGATCTTGTGCACCGCGAGTGAGTCCACTTCCAGTTCTAATTGACGGAAACCCAGTCTCTAAGCGAGTGAGAGTCCGGTGAAAACTCTCCAGAGTTCGGCAGATAACGGAGCGCACCATCTTAAGTTCTGGGTGAAACCTCCAAGCCAAGTACCGTGGCTGTCGTGTATGAGACCCCCTGCTGTAGTCGAGAATTAGGAGCAATTGCTTGCTCCATCAGTGTTTAACTTGACCCAGCTAGGGGGTGGTTTGCTCCGCTCGATGAATTGCTCTTGTCTGGGGCGGAATCTGGGATCAACACTTCTTCGCCACACAGTAGACTTGTGGATTTGATCTGCATAAGACAAAACAAGAAAAGTATGTAAGGATGGTCAAGTGAAATGCTCATCAAAAAGTGACAAATTTCTCCACATCCAGAGGAACCAACATGTCGTTCCAAAAATAACCGCCCAGTCATGGCTCAGAGCTCGCCGGTGCTTTTGGAGGTTTTTGAGGAGCCAATCTCTAAGTGGGATAGAGAAGAGGTCGGAAGTGGCGAGGAGCGTCGATAAAGAGTCCCACACTTGGCGAGCCTTGGTGCAGTCTCTAACAGCGTGTAGAGATGATTCCTCAAGGGTACACTGACGACAAGTGCTGTCAGTAGTGACTTGGTTGTGGACACGTTGCTGGTTTGTGAGTAAGCGGTCTTGCGCGAGGAGTCAAAGGAACGAGTGGATTCGCTGCGGTCCCGGCCACTGCCAGATTACCTTCCATACCCCATGAGTCGACTCGTCGTCGTGGCCCATAAGCATGGAATAAGTTGATGCTATGGTGAAGAGCCCTTGGTCTGAAGCTCCCCATACCAACTTATTCGGCCCGATGAATTGCTTAGGTGGGAACGTGCCAGCGATTAATCGACAAATCGACATTGGAAGCCAAGATTGGAATGCTTCCTAGTTCCAGTTTCCAGAAGCCACCACAAAATGGTGAACACTAAGGTTAGGAGTTGACTCGAGGATTGGGTGAGTAGTGTGGGAAATAAGCGGTCCTACTCCTGCGAGCCAAGGGTCTAGCCAGAAGCGTTTCCTGGAGTCGTCGCCAATCATCCATTTCATGCCTTGGGTAATGATGTGCTGGGTGGCCTTTATGCTTTGCTAAACCATTGAACCCCTTATTGTGTCAAGAGAGGTGGGGATGTGGTTGGCGTCAAAGTTATATTTACTCGATAGCACTTGAACCTATAAAGCATTAGGTTTGTCTATCAAAGACCAGCCGAGTTTTACAAGAAAGGCATCATTTGTTTCACGAATTCGCCAAATGCCAAGACCCCTAGCTCCTTTGGCTTGCAAACGTCCATCCAGCTAATTAAGTGGATTTTCTTGTTGTCGTGAGTCGAACCCCACAAGAATTGTCTCATGGCTTTTTCCAAGTCATCACATAAACTACGTGGCAACCAGACTGTCTGTATGGTGTAGCTCGGGATAGCCACTAAAATCGATTGAGTCAGAATGATTCGGCCAGTGAACGATAGAAGTTTGGCTGACCATCTTACTAAACGTTGATGGGCCCGATCTAGAATGTAGTGATACGTCCGTTTGGTGACCCATTGGTGCAGAAGAGGGATGCCAAGATAACATGGAAGCCTAATTCGCTGCTTAAGGATAGACTCTTATCGAGAGGGATATTTCTGGAGAAATAGCATCTCGATTTGTTCATGCTAACGCGTTGTCCAGAACTCGCACAGAAAGAAGTCAAAATATCACGTATGACGATCACTTGATCGATGGATGCTTCTGAAAAAAGGATTAGATTGTCGACAAAGAATAAGTGAGAAAGCGGCAAACCATTCCTGCTTAATTTGATCAGGTGCCAGCTTCCTTGTGACACAGCATATGTAATCGCATGACCAAGTCATTCCATGCATAGGACAAAGAGGTAGGGGAAAAGAGGGTGCCCCGGCGAATTCCTCTGGAGGGAGTAAAAGCATCGCCGAGATCCCCGTTCCAGTTAACTTGAAAGGATACAGTAGTTAAGAGGTAGGAGAAAAGAGGGTCCCCCGGCGAATTCCTCTGGAGGGAGTAAAAGCATCGCTGAGATCCCCGTTCCAGTTAACTTGAAAGGATACAGTAGTTATGCACTTCATGATGAGGCTAATCAGGGAATTCGAAATGCCAACATCTATCAGAGTGTCTTGAATGAAGTCCCAAGCCAAGCGATCATAGGCTTTTTCCAGGTCTACTTTAATGGCCATAAGCCCCTTGCGCCCAGTTTTTTATTTCATGGAATGTATGACCTCTTGTGTAATGATAATGTTGTCGATAATAAGGCGCCTCGGGATAAAACTACACTGAGTGGGGGTGACTAACTCTTCGAGGTAAGGCTTGAGCCTATTGACAATAATCTTGGTGAGGGCTTTGTACAGAACAGTGCATAGAGCTATAAGCCTGAACTATGATATTAAAGATGGGGACGGAGTCTTAGGGATAAGGATCATGATAGTGTGGTTGATATCCGATTCCTAGACTTCGTGTCGAAAGATACGCTGCAAGAAAATAGTCAAGGAAGGGCCAACAGTAAAATAGTCAAGGAAGGGCCAACAGTGTCCCATTGGGATTGGTAGAACAGCGCGGTTAACCCATCATAGCCTAGAGCTTTATTAGGGGCCATGGAGAAGAACGCCATCTTAATTTCATCTTGGCTTAACGGACAAGTGAGATCTTCTGACACTTGATGCGAGAGGGGAGGGAAATGACCATGAGTATGCCAGACTGTGGTGGGGTGGCCTTCGGATAGGTAAAGATCCTCGAGATAGCTCTGCGCTAATCTTCTAAGAGATGAGAAGTCAGTAACCACATTACCACTCCCGTTAGTCAAAGAAGTGATCCTCGTTTACCGAAGCTTGGTCCTTGTGATGGCACGATAGTAGGATGTATTCCTGTCACCCTGGCCTAACCATTGGCTTCTGGAGCGCTGATACCAAAAAAACTCCTCCTGGTACAGGACTTGCTCTAATTCAGTCCACAGGTAGTCCTCGAGCTTGTGGAGGGAGGACGAGTCAGTATCTTCCAAAGGTTTTTGAATGCCTTCCAGGCGAGCCATTAGACACTTTTTGCGGTGGAAAACGTTTCCAAAGACATTGTCATTCCACTATTGTAGTTTAGCTGAAAGATGTTTGAGCGCTCCACTTAAGTCTGCGTTGTTAGGTTGCCAGTTGTCAGCAACCACTTGGTCAAAGCCGTTGTGGGTGAGCCAGGCCGATTGAAATCGGAAGGGGCGATTCAACTGAGTGTGGGGGTCGTTATTCAGAAACTTGATAAGAAGAGGTCGATGATCCGATTTCAAGAAAGGAAAATGAGTAACTCGAGTGTTAGGAAAGATTGAGTGCCAAGAAGTAGAGCAAAAAGCGCGATCTAATTTAGCGCGAATCTGTCCTCTCCTCTATGTGAACCTTGGACCTTCAAATCCTAGATCCTGAAGGTTACATTTATGCACACAGTCACGAAAATGTTTGTTGACAATGGGTTGTAGACGGGAACTGCCCCGCTTATCAACACTTTCCAATTTGGCATTAAAATCGCGTCCCAACAGCCAAGGTGTATGAGTGTACCTTGCAAGACGCAGCAGATAATGCCAAAGGAGTTTTTGTAACGCATAATTAAGGTTAGCATAAATGGCCATGAAGTCAAACGTCAAGTGATCCCACTCGATACTGGCATGCACGAATTGACGGTGAGCTATTCGAAAGCGGACGACAAGATCATCTTTCCATAGCATCCAGATTCCTCCCAAATAGCTCTCCTCTTCTACCCAAAAAGAGTTAGCGAATCCCATGTTCCGGATAACTTTCATCGCACGATCTCCGCTAATATAGGGCTCGACCAGGACGATGAGACTAGGTTTATGAAGGCAGATGTAATTTTTCATGATGGGCTTGAAGGTCCGACCTCCAGCCCCTTGGCAATTCCATATAAAAATCTTCATAAAACTATTAAGAAAAAAGGGGGGGGGGGGGGGGGGGG
>JAOQMQ010000005.1:27956970-27976006 GCA_027563845.1 Erythroxylum subrotundum | reverse complement strand
TACTTGGATAGAAGATATCTTAACCACAGGTGAAAAATCCTTTTCAAAATCAACACCCTTTTCCTAGTTGTGCCCTTCATAATGAATAAGGTGATTCCAACCAAGAAGTTTGATCACTGTTACAAAAGTGTTGGTTTAATGGTGCCCTTCAATTAAGTCAATAAGGGAGAGATTGTTGGGGGTCCCTCATTAATTTTGGTGGGACATTACACAGTAATAATAATAAAAAATGCTGATTTTTTCGATGAAGTGAGAAAAACTTCCTAAATGATTTTTTTTGGTAATATCAAAAGACAATGAGAAGTGTTGTTGGAAAAATGGGCAATTGGCCTTTGGAACTAAGAAGTCCACAAATGATTAAGTCATAAAGGGCTGAAAATTTATTTAGTACTTACAATGCGAAACTTGCAGCCCATGCTTTGTAATAGAAGAAAATGACAAATCATTATAGAACTTTTAATTAAACAATTTATAATCATATATCAAGATTGACGTCTAGCAATGCATTATGACTACCCGAATATTTAGGAATGTCAAAGTAATTTTGACTAACTTTTTTATGCATGATTTTTCTATATAATTCAATCCTCATCATACAATGTTTTGATTAAACAGAGCATGTAATTATGTCTACTCTTTTTGAGTCCAATCATATTAGTTCTCCGCCATTAGCAATTAATTCAATCAATGACAATTGTAAACTATTTACAAAGCGTCATTTCACCTTGGCCAAAGATTTCCCGAATCAATACTAATCGAGAACAGCAGAACATTCTCTTTATTTACTTTAGGATGATGAATCATATCTTGATCACATAACTACTTCTATATAGTTTATGTTATATCCAATGACTATCGATTGAATAACTTATGATTAAATACGTCATAAGTAGTATCAAAACATTAGCGAGTATTCGTGATAAGTTAGTGGATAAATGTGGGGGTATAACTGAAGCCATTCGGGGAGTGCACAAAGCTTGTATACATGATCGGCCATCTTCCCAAAAGCTTTATGATATGCTATGAGTGGTTCACTCCCACAAACCATGGATGACTCTTATTTGGAAAAATTAGATTCCGCCCAAGTTCTCCTTCATAGTTTGGCTTGGTGCCCGTGGCCGACTTCCGACAAAGGACAATTTACATTTTCTTGAACTTGACAAATTTTGTGGGTTTTGTAGGTTAGAGAAGGAGACTATCAGCCATCTTTTCTTTGCCTGCCCGATCACTAGTGCGCTCTGGTCATCCATATGCTGCTGGTTGGGAGTATCGCGATCTATGACTACAGTTTCCAGCGCTTTGAAATGGATTCGAAAAGATTATTCGGGTGTGCTAATCAAGAGTAAAGCAGTTCGCTTTGCTTTTATGACCACTGTTTACACTATTTGGCAATGTCGGAACTTGGTACAAATGGAGGGGACACTGGTGAGCAGGATGGACATGGAGGAGAAAATTAAAACTACTATGTATCGGGTTCTATATAGACTTTATCCTCCTGATCTTATATGCTTCTAATCCTTTCTTTGATCAGCGATTACTGGTCATTTGGAGGTGATTTTCGGGCAGGGGTGTCTGCATTGTGTTGTTGCATTACGAGTTCCCAATTATTCAGTCTTTTTTCTTCCAATTACCTCCAGGGATTCCCCTCCCATGCAAAGAGTTTCTGTGTCTATGGATGTGCTGGGAATCTTGGGGAGGTTGTTTGGAAAAGGAGGGATGGAAGTGGTGTTTTCTGTGAGAAGCCTGTGCTGGTGAATTCACTGGGCTGAGCATGCTTGTGATGCTGGGAGTTTGATTTTTTAAGGCGGGACTGCTATGTGGACTATTGGTTTTTGGATGATGTCGTCTCTTTCATCCAGAACTTTGTTGGTTACGACAACATCTGGGGGTTAACTGCCTACGGCGTCGGTTTACAGCGGTCCTGCTCACTTACGATGTCGGCTTGGTTGGATTTTAAGTGTTGTCCTACGCTGCCTTTCCTTGGTGCAATATTGTTGTAGTAGTTTCTTTGATGGGTTTTCTCCTGGATTGGGCTCCTCTACCTTTCCTCCCATTGTTTTTGTGACTGGGGTATGCCCTGTGCTGATGTATATATGTTTCTGCCACTGATGAATACAATTTTACCATTCATCAAAAAAAAAACATAATAATCCCTATACAAGATAACTTTGGTGATTTCAAGTCAAATGATCACTTATACAATCATCACGATGAGAATTTTCATAGACATACAAGTGATGTTCCTAATGGATTTCTCATATCGGGTCTGTTCAGTAAATTTGTTCTCTAACAAACACCCAAACGTTTTTTTAAGTATCTCTATATTCTAGTTTATAAGATCAACTACTTCCTTCACAAAGAAAAACAAAACATGTGTTAAATATTTTACATTCTATTAATGTCCAGTCTTAATAGAATAATGATTAGGAACAATTCATGGATAATAAATAAATGCAATATGAATCTTATAATTATAATTTCATTATAATTTAATTTGTAATATATAATTATCTCATTGACTTTACCATATACATCTAAATATGTATAAGATAAAGAATGTTTTTAAATAATTTGTCACTAAACTACAATCAAAGCGATTGATTGTAGGATATAAGCCAATAACCCTCACTTTGAAGTAACGGCAGAAAACTATTCTTCACCCGTCTCACTGGCTTCTCCAAAAGAATCATCACCCGTTAAATATCCTCAGGTATGTGTTTGTTCTTTTATTATGGTAAAGAAACCCAATTCTCATAAACATATACAACTTATTATTTTAAAAGAGCTATACTAGCAGATAACCTTTTAAAGGCTACACTGTAACTATCCTAAACCAGGTTGTCTGAAACATTTTTCTAATGATAATGTTTAAAGGAGCACGTTACTTGTGGGATTTGTGGTGTTAAGCAAGAGCAACTATGAAAGAGACAACCCTATGCCCATAAAAGTAAAACAGTTGAATTAAAATTTCTTCATGCTTCGTTCTTGAAACTGTTTTGGAAATTATTCAAATGCATTGCCACAATTATTTTTCTTACCATGCTCTAAACAACCAATATGACAATTTGAACAAGTGAAAGCTCTCTCAAACACGCCTTAAGCTTCTGCACCTCTTATTTCTTTTCATATTAGGTTTTGAAAGTAACATTAACATTTAATCATCTAGGGCTAAATATGAACGGTGATTCTGATAAACTCAGGATTGTAATTTTGACATCATTAGATCATGCGGCACAACGGAAGAGAATTGCAAATCTTGGCGGAGCCTATACACTTCCCTTAAAGAAAGCTCGTGATTTTGCCAATATATTAGGGTAAAGAATTGGCCGGTGAAGGTATGATGATCTCCAGTATTAGTCTTCTGTAAAGGAAACAACACTATTTTCACCTGCGATGGAACTACACTAGCGTCTAAAGCAATAGGATCTGCTGCTCATAAATGCCAGATTTGAAACTCAGGGATAAAATTTAATATATAAGCAGCAGAAAATAATTATCTATATCAAGTCCTCAAAACAATCTTAACGTGTACACTTCAAGAGGTATGTGGATCTAATACTACTCACAATTAATACCAATTATCCATTTGGAAGCATCACAACATTATGGCAGAATCCCACAATTTTAAGTAGACCTCATGGGTTACTACCGAACACTACTGAAGTTCATCTAAGGAGTTCCAGCTCATGACGCTCAAATGGCAAATAATGACTAATAATCTGCACCCCACTAATGGTTGCCTTTTGAACTGGTCAAGGATATAGTCGTCTCCTGGTGGCAAATGTTTCCGCAACAACTAATGGAAAAGCAATGGTTGCATCACAATGTACCTGTTGGGATATAAAGCAGGAGAGAATAATCAGAATGTACTATCAGAGAACCGCAAGAAAATACGGAGTCCTAGATGGTTGCTTACAGCTGGCTATCTGGCAACAAAAATTTATGCAAAAACGTCTACAATGCAAGCTGAAAAGGCGCAACCTAATTGAAACAAAGAATGCATGAAAGATATACCTTCACAGTTTTAGCAGAACCTCGTAGTTTCCCCCACGATATAGCCTCATCGGGACGTGCTCCAGAATCGCTTCCATCAAATTCTTGAGCTGTGTTGATGAAGACTGCATAATCTGCACCATTACGCATCATATTGGCATTACAAATATGATGCTTTGGAAGCCCCCCTCCCAAAATGATCATTCCGGTTTTCCGAGGACTTGCATGTACTGCTTCACCATTCATGGCTCCTATATCTGTTGAAAGGACTTTTTAAGTTCCATTCCAAGGTTACCACTGTCACAGATACAAATATACCAGGAGATTCCTACCTTGCACTATGTCAACAATAAGGCCCGGGCTGCGAAAGGAATGAAAATACAGCATATCTCCCAAAGAACCATCAGTTAAGCCTGGACAGAATACTGGAATTTTGTTCTGCAATACGTGAAAAATAACATCAACTCCATAAACAGGTGGATGCTTTTAAGCTCATAGTGTGGAAAACAAACATAAGACTAGACCTTAACCAAAATCATGAGAAAGAGCAAGGGAATCACCCAAGGATATAAATATGCTGCTTTAGAAAAACAAATGTCTACACTTCTGAAGTTCAAGCTGGACTGCTATTACCTTGTACGCCCAATAAAGGTATGAGCTCTCATTATTTACTTCTTTTCCTAAGCGAGCAATCAACTTAGATGGTGTCCATGAAACACTCTGCAAAGCATTAAGGAATGTTAGACAGAAAGAATAGTTCCCTGATAAGTTAACCAACAAAAGGAAAATTAATAGATTTGGTCCTCTATTCAAAGAAAAAAGGGTGAAGTGGTGATTTGTTTCTCTCTTCAAACCACACCCACAAGAATTGGCTGTATATAGGGACACATGGATACAGCCATTAAGTGATACCTCTTCTATTTGTTCCTTCAACATCTGGTCAAAAATGGGAAGTATCCAGTCCTCAAATTTGCAGTAATTATCATTAGGGACCAACAAGTTACCAATACGGTTTAGTCCTTTCGAGCGCAATTGAACTCCAGGTAAATCGAAGGCTCCCTTGTATGTTGGTGCAAGACATTTTATTAGATCTTCTTCTATGCCGCCAGTGGTTGTAACCACTACATCAACCTGCAGTCATCTTGGATATAAAACATTCATATAAATCAAGTTGAAATGCACAACAAGAGAAAAATCATGAAGCTGGAATACAAGTCTGAATTAAACTTATTCCCAGAAAAGGTATGTTGGTGCAAAAAATTGATTCATAGTGATTATTTATGCAGAGGAAAAAAAATTCCCTAAGATAACTTTCACCATTATCCTTTGCTACAGTTCTTTTACCGTCACACATGTCCATTTTTAGAAATAGAAAAAGGGAAACTACACAACCTTCCTCTACAAGTTCTACAATTCATGGATTGATCATGGAAACACAATCTATCAAACTTGTGTGTAGAAATGAATAGAAATTTCAATATCTACTTGTTAGGTTTAATGATATATCAGGTTAAACTTGAACTTCAAAGATTCAAAAATTTGACCCAAACCATCAACAGCTTCAGAATGCTTTGGATATTTCACAGTGCATGCACAAATCATGGTTTTCAGTTAAGCATAAAAATCTCAAAGTACAATCATATCAAGGAATTGAGTTTCTCACCATATGGTGCTGAACAAGGTAGCGTATAATATCTCTAACACCAGAAGAAATAAGATTGGAGGTAAAACCCAAGAATATTTTGCATCTTACAGACCCCCTGTAGGCAGGGTCCCTCTGCTCCTCACAACAATCTTCTGCTATAATCTCATCAGCAAGCCTCCAATCTAGCTTCAAGAAATTTATTTGCATCCAACAAAAAAAGAGGGGGAAAAAAAACTTAGGTAGATTGAGGAATGAGGACTCAAAGATAACATTAACTGCTCAATTGAAAACCAAAGTCCAAGATCCACTAACAAAGAGAGGGTGGAGTTGGGGATATGTTATTGTTGAGCAACTAAACTAACCATTTGATTGACCACATCAATGGCATCTCCAAGGTTAGAAGCTTGAAATCCAGTGGTAGCCATGGATTTGAGAAGCTGAGGGTAGTTAACACCTTGATTAAAATCATAGCCTTCAATTTTAGTGCATTTCCCTTCCAGATTTTCGGACTCTTTGAAGACTGTGGTATGCACAGATGAGAGCAAATGGTCTTCCCCAAAATTTGACATAATTGGAAACCGAAAAAAGGAAGAGGAGACCGCTTTCAAATACCTATTTCAGGAGCAAATAATAAACGCCAAAACTCAAAACACCAATCGGTCTATAGAATTTTAAATATCAAAATCCTAACTAAATGTGTCCTAAAACATTCATCAGCAGTTACATGCAAACAATTAGTTTTCGGCTGGAAGGAACCCAAATAAACTATTAGTAATTATAGGCAGTAAGTTATCATTAGTCACTCCACCAACTAAAAGATTCCAATTGTCCATTAAAAATAGTCTCATCTACGTGGTCACATAAATTCCGAGAGTAACATCCATATCAAAACAAAACAATTCAAACAGAGTACTTAACCATGTACCGATATGCAGCTCACAAGAACAATAGGCACACAGTAACGACCCGAGGACCCTTCTACACGAATATGAGAAGACTCCAAAAATGTGATCCTTTACTTAAACATTGACATAATACAAGGATGGACATTCTGAATTGAAGTAAAAATGCAACTTATGAATGAAAAGCTCAGTTCTTTACAAGCGGGTTAGTGGTGCGTACAAGTGGGGTTGCTTACCTGATACTAGACGGTGACGGGGGATTACGGTGACGCAGCCAGGTGGCCAGGGGATCGTCACCGATAGGCTGCGCAGCGCGGTATAGTTGGTAATATGGGGGCGGCGTTTTGGGTATTTCATCTCATGTAAAATCTTGGGTCCTAATTGAAAGTGCTGGGCTTGTTTGACTTGGGCCAGTGGAGCATTGAATTAAACCCTAAAACAACTTATTGTTTTCTTTTGAAATTTCAGTCAAATCATCTTAAAAATTTTGAATTAGTTAATTTTTAATTTAGTTTTTAATTTTAAGTTCAATTTATTTTAATAACTTTTATTGTTAAAATTTGATCAATTTTTTAATTAACCGACTAGCTTTTATAAATTAATAAGTTTTTATAAACCAAAATAAATCAATTAATTTTATTTAACAATCTCTTGTTTAATTAAATTTTAAATTCTTCGATCGGTATAGTCAATCTCTTTCAATCATATTTTAAATTCTCTAATTTTATTTAATTTTTAGTCGATTTTATGACGATCTAATACCAGTTGAACATTTTAAATGTACATGTATTATATTCCTTTTTGTTACCAAGAAAAATTAATCAATATATGAATTTTGCTAAATGTTGAATAGTTGAAGTGAGGCTTTCTAATTACCATGGATGAGTCTCTGAAGGCTATATTGAGATCTATTTCTTGTTAATTTGGTAGGAAAAATAAAAAAAGTTCTCATAAAAAAAATAATTATAACAACCATAGTACAATAAGAACTTCTACATGGTTGGAACTTGTTTATATATAAGCCCTGTTTGGCAATCACCGGAACTTGTTTATATATAGGCCCTGTTTGGCAATCACCGAATTGTATCAATCGTTAGCTGATTCTATTAACGATTAGCTGATGGCGGATTATATTAGTTGATTTGACTAGTGAATAATATTAGTTATTTATTAAAGATGTTTAGTAAAATTAGCTGCTTAGTATTAGTTGTTTATGTGTAAAATGACTTATTAAGACATGACTTTTAAATATATATATAGGGACATGAGTTCAGAAAAATGACTTCATCCTTTTCTTGAATTATGCTACAGTACAGTAACATATACCATTTTTACTATATCATAATTCAAAATAAATCAATCTACACTAACATGCTAATATATTTAAAGAGCAGGTTTTGTTGGCGGCTTCGTTCATGAATGTTGGCTTTGTTTATGCATGGCTTCCTTAGCAGAGAAACTAGTTGTAGAAAAACACCAACAACTTAAGAGTATAATCGATAGTTTCTATATTATATTTTTAACAAAGGATCAAAACGCTCCTACATGAGAGCACTTCTAAAATTAGCTGATTGGGCTAAATCAGCTAACCCAACAAGCTATTCACCAAATGGGGCCATAATCTTATACCCGTTTTGTTAGCTTTCAGTTAGTTATATGCAACTTTGATATAAGATTTTTCTTTGATGTCAACACTACTTCTATAGATCCATCCATCACCTATATGAAGAAAAAAAATCAATTTTCTAATTAGGTTGATATATGTAACATTTAAATTTTAGACCAAATCAACAAATTTTTTTCTCGATTTAAAACTAAAGTTAAATAGGATATTCATAAATTAGAATTTATAACTTTTGTATAAAATATTATAGTCTTCCTCAATTATATATGTTTTAATAGGATTCCAAATTCTAGTTTTAGAATTGCTCACAAAAGTTAATTAATAAATTAACTAAATCATTTAATTATAGGTAGATTTAAAATTTAGAATGTTACCATATAAGATGATAAACATACTTCTAAATCTGATGTAACGTTCGTTCCTTTTCAATGGAATCTTGTCCAACTATTATCATTAACTATCAATCTAATCTAAAGCACTAGTAATTTAACTATTTTTCAACTTTGTACTTTAGTCAAAAAATAAATAAAAGCCATATCATCTTTAAATGAACACCTAATCTTTAATTTCATATTTACTTTTATTATATTTGATCTTTGTTAATAGGGATTAACATGCATTAATAAGGATGAATCCTTATATACGAAACTTTTACTCAAAATTGTTTTTATGCTTGATCTACTTTTTTATTTTGGATTTGCACTCTATTTTTTGCAGTTATAATTTAACAACAAGCTTTTTATTTCCATACTTATTTCATACTAAGCAAAAAAAAAGAAAAAATATTTATCATTAAAATATTTATATACGTGAACATTTAAGTTCAAATCAAAGGAGTATGCTATAGAATGATCTAAAATTAATGGGGCTTTCCACTAATCAGCCTTGGTTAGTTGTAAGTGACTTCAACTGTGCTTTACTCTTATAAGAAGTAGATGGAGAAAGGCTGAGTGATAGATGCAGGAGTGACAAATTCCTCAATTGTTTGTCCTCATCACAACTTTCAGATCTCAAACTTGATAGATCTTTTTATATATGGACTAATAGACATATGGATAGTTACATGATTAGAAAAAAGTTGGATCATGCATTTGTGAATCTCTAATGGCTTTCCAAATTTAATGTTGTTCATTTCAAGAAGCCCATTTTCTCCAATCATACACGAGATAAAGTAACTTTGGGATTAAGAATTCTCATTGCAACTTCATATTCAAATTTAATTTCTGATCCCTAAGTTATGCTTAAAGGTTTGAGAGTTCAAGTTGAGAGGTATCAAGCATTTAAGCTTATTAGTAAGCTTCATAGTATGAAAGCTGAATTAAAGATTTTATACAAAAATAAGATTAGAAACAATGAAGAGGAAATCATTAAAGCTAGTGAAGCTTTGCTTTTCATTCAACCTCAGGTTGACTCTCTTCCTCGAGGCTCGATCATTAAATCTAAAGAAAGGGATGCTCTAGCTGCTTACTATTGTGCCTTAAACATCATCAATTCATACTGTGACAAAAAGCTAAAATTAATTAGTTTAAAGAGGCTGAAAAAAAAACAAAATTGTTCTATAATGCCATTACGTGTAGAAGAAACATAAATAGGATATGCTCACTGAAGGTTGACAGTATAACAATTAGGAAGCACTCCAAAAGGTTAAGGGCTCAGCTTTCAACAACTTTAAGAAGCTATTTGGCTCTTCTAATGATTCCACTTTAGTCTTATAGGAGTTAAAGTTCTCCATTTTAGAGACAACTCTTCATCATAAAAGAAATTCCTTTCTAAGTGTTTTTGTGAAATGGATGCCAAGCAAGCTTTGTGTAGCTTGAGTTCAGAAAAAGTACCTAGTATAGATGGTTTGGACGCCCTTTTCTTTAATAAAACTTGGCACTTGACAAGTAACTTGCTAACTAGAATAGTTTTGGAGTTCATCTCATCTAGTATTATGCTTAAAGAACTTGACAAAACCTTTATGAAGCTCATTCCTAAGAAGCAAAATCATAGTTTACTAAATGATTATAAACCTATTTCATGTTGTAATGTAACATATAAATTCATATTGAAGCTTCTGGCTAATAGGCTTAAATATGTTATAGGAATCTTCATCAATATGAGCCAAGTTGCTTTTATTAACCGTAAGGCTATTAAGGATAACCAGTTCTTTGTTTAAGAACTATTCAAGAGCTATCAAACTAAGAAAATACTAAACAATTGTACCTTAAATTTTGACTTTAGTAAGGCATTTGATTCATTAACTGCATGTTCATCTTGGATTCACTGAGAGGTGTTGGCTTTCCTAATCTATTCATTACCTAGATTGATAGCTACATTAGATCCACATCTTATTCCATCCTGGTCAATGGAGTGTAGTAAATAAGGGAGATACAAAGATAAAGGAGAACACTCAGACAATCTAAATAACTCACTTGACCACATTTTTGGAAATGAACTACTACATGGTATTTATAGATATATAAGACACCTTTTTGAAACAATACAATTCTTGGAAAACATAAGATAGTAAGTGCAAGATACATGCATAAGAAAAATATAATGAATCTCAAAATACAAGAACCAAATAATGAATCAAGTTTAATTAAATGTTCCACTAATATAATTGCATTTTTAACATCCTCCCTTAAACTTGATTCTTCTTGGTAACACCAATCCAAGCACGCAGCTTAGCAAAACTTTCAAACTTCAATCCTTTGGTAAAAATATCGGTTACTTGAGTATCATTTCTCACATAAGAAAGCTCAACTTCTTTGTTCTCAACACACTCCCTTATGAAATGAAACTTTGAATCTATGTGCTTACTTCTTAACTAAATTGCATGTGTGATACAAGAAGTAGCTGCAACATATTCGATTTCACATGTAGATAAAGTCACAATGGGTTATTTTTTAGAACTCCAAGTAAAAGCAGTGTCACGCATGAAAAATATAAACCCGTTTGTGCTTTTTCTATCATCAACATCACCTCTCCAATCACTATCACTATAACCAACAGGTTAAAAAATAGATGAAGAAAAATAGTGCAAACCATAGTCAATAGTACCTTTGATATATTGCAAAATCCTTTTAGCCAATTTCAAATGAGTACTAGTTAAAGCTTCCATAAAATGACTTATAACCCTAACTCTAAAGAGAATATCAGGTCTTGTGCAAGTCAAATACCTCAGGCTTCCAACAAGACTCCTAAAAAGAGTTGGATCCACCTTTTCACCTTCATCAAACTTTGACAATTTTGTTGCATAATCAATTGGGGTATAATGGGCTTGCAATTCTTCATCTTAAATTTCGCAAGAATCTTTCTTGCATAAGCCTCTTGAGAAATAAATATACCATCATCATCTTGCTTCGCTTCAATACCAAGGAAATAGGACATAAGTCCTATATCAGATATCTCAAATTCTTTAGTCACCACCTTCTTAAACTCTTCAAACATCTTTGAATTGTTACCCGTGAAGATCAAGTCATCAACATATAGGCATATAAAAAAATGCTTCCATTTTCACCTTCTTTGACATAAAGAGAATGTTCTTGAGGACATTTGATGAATCCATGGCTTTGGAAATACTTATCAATGTGGCTATACTAAGTTCTTGGAGCTTGTTTCATGTCATATAATGCCTTCTTTAATATCAACACTTTATCTTCATGTCCTTTCTCCAAGTACCCCAATGGTTGTTAGATAAGCACCTCTTCCTCAAGGTAGTCATTCAAGAATGTTGATTTGACATCCATTTAATAAATCTTCCATCTCTTTTGTGCTACCAAGGAAACAATTAATCGAATGGTCTCTAGTTGAGACACAGGAGCAAACACCTCATCATAATCTACTCCATGTTGTTGACTATAGCCTTTTGCGACAAGTCTTGCCTCGTACCTCTCTACTTCTCCTTGAGCATTTCTTTTGACTTTATATACCCATTTCACACCAATCGGCTTTTGCCTTTTTGGAAGAGTAGAAAGCTCCCATATGTCATTCTTTTGAATTGATTGAATCTCTTCATTCATTGCATATCTCCATTTCTTTTTTGTAAAGCTTCTTCAAAGTGCAGCGGCTCGAAATCGATAAAGAGACAAAATAGTGTTGTATTTTCTACCATCTCTGTAGACTCATAAAGATCTCATAGACTCCTTCTTCCTCTAGGACCCTTGGATAAGCTTTGAGTAGGACTTTCATTTCTTCTAGGATTGGGTGATTAAGGAGGAGTATGAACATCTTCATGCCTGTCATGGTCAAAAATCTCCAATCATAGGAAATGAAACACTTTCTTCACTTTTAGAAACAACCCACTTCCACGAACTTTATTCATCAAAATCAACATCTCTACTAATTACAATATTTCCATTGGTAAGATTAAACAACTTATAGCCCTTAGAATTAGAGTTATAGCCAATGAAGACATGCTTTTCACTTTGGTCATCTAACTTCGACCTCATGTCTTTAGGAACATGAACATATGCTATGCTTCCAAAAATTTGCAAATGAGAAACACTTGGCTTCTTACCGCTCCAAACTTCTTAAGGAGTCATCCCATGAATCTAGTAGGCGATAAGTTGGAAAAGTATATAGCGCAAGCGACAGCTTCGGCCTAAAACCTTTTAGGCATATTCTTGCTCTTTAGCATGCTCTTTGCCATGTTAAGAATAGATCTATTCTTATATTCCACAACTCCATTTTGTTGCGAAGAGTATGGAGCCATAAGAAAATGACGAATGCCTTTAACTTTGCAAAATTTATTGAACTCAAGGAAGTGAACTCTCCCACTCTATCTGTCCTCAAAGATTTAATGAAAAACCCACTCTCATTTTCAACTTGGTCTTTGAACTTTTGGAAAACTCCAAAAGCCTTATCCTTCTTATTCAAAAAATAAACCCAAGTTTTGCAAGGAAAATCATCAATGAAGAGTAAGAAATAGTTTGTTTTACCATAAGATGATGGCTTGATTGGGCCACAAATATCGGTATGAATAAGTTGAAGTGGCTTAAAGGTTCTCGTGGTGGAATTCTTTGGAAAAGGCTTTCTCACTTGTTTTCCTATGACAAAACCTTCACATAATTGATTGGGTTGAGTAATGAGAGACAAACCATTCACCATATTCTCCTTTGTTAATAAATTTATTCCTCCAAAATTTAGATGACCAAATCTTATATGCCAAAGCCAAGAGAAGTCTTTGACACATGTCTTCAAGCATCTTGGGTGATCAACGTCAACATTGAGCTTGAACATTATATTCTTTGACATAGGTACCCTTACTATTAAGTTGTGTGCTTCATCTCTCAAAATGCAACAAGCATCTTTTAAATGGATATCATATCCATTTTCTAGCAATTGTCCCATATTCAAGATATTTACTTTCAAAGAAGAAACATAATAGATTTGTGAAATAAGTCTATGACCACCAATTTTTTTAAAGACAAGAATATCGGCTTTGCTTTTAATTGAAACTTTTGAATCATTACCAAAAACAATTTCGCCTTTTTTCTTCTCATCAAGCTCCATGAATAACTCCTTATTGTCACTCATATGGTTGCTAGCACCAGTGTTAAGATATCATAAGAATTTATTTTCTTCTCCTTTGTTAGCTAATAACAAAAGTAGTTCTTCTTCTTCTTCTTCTTTCATCTCCACAAGATGAGCCTCTCCTTGATTGCTAGTAGCACTCTAACGTTCATAGGAATAATGACCATATTTGTGACAATTATGACATTGAATATTAGATTTGGCATACCTTCTTCCTCCTCCTCTCCTATGGTAATAACTTCCTTGACCTCTTTGAGTTTTGAGATTGTTAGCTTGACTCTTTACTATTAAAGTGATGTGTGCCTCTTCCATGACTACAACCGCGATGATTTCTACCTCTTTCATAGCCTTGACTACGACCTCTTTCTTTTTCTCTTCCTCTTCCTTATGAGCTAGTGGATTCTTGCTTCTTATCTTTTAAAGAGACCTTTGCTTGAAAGGCTTGAACTAGTGGCTCCTTCTTCTTCAATCTTTCTTTATAAGCTTTCAAGGATCCTTGTAGTTCATCAATGGTCATGGCTTCCAAATCTTGAGATTGTTCAATAGCCACGAAAATAAGGTCAAATTTTAAATCAAGAGCACGAATAATTTTGTTCACAGCATGAACATCTTCCAAATTCTCGCTATATCTCCTTATTTGATTGATAGTTGCCAAGACTTTTGTGAAATAGTTATGGATGGATTCGATCTCTTTCATGTGTAAGGATTCAAATTCTCCTCTTAATGTTTGAGGACACACTTTCTTCACCTTGTCAACTCCTCCATAAGCCTTTTAAAGAATCACCCAGGCTTCCTTTGATTTTATTGTATTTGATACTTTTTCAAACATCATCCAATGTCGCATGAATGATTCTAAGAGCATGTTGATCCAATCTACGATTCTTTTTTGATGTGTTCCTTTGTTGTTGATTCAAAGCTCCTTCATTTTTCGGTTCATCATATCCTTGTTCTATTATCTCCCATGCATCTCAAGAGCCAAGAATCACCTTCATACGTACACACTACTTATCATGATTTTCTTTTGTGAGTTTGGGGATTAAAATAATGGAAGTAGACATTTTCAAAATAAATGGCTCTAATACCACTTTGTAGTAAATAAGGGAGATTGAAAGATAAAAGAAAACACTCAAACAATCTAAATAACTCACTTGATTTAGATTTCTTGCCACATTTTGTAAATGAAGTAGTACATGGTATTTATAGATACATGAGACACCTCTTTGAAACAATACAACTCTTGGAAAACATAAGAAAGTAAATGTAAGATACATGTACAAGAAAAATACAATGAATCTTAAAGTATATGAACCAAATAATGAATCAAGTTTAATTAAATGCTCCACTAATATAATTCATTTTTTAACATGGAGATCCTGCTATTCCTTTCAAGGGAACCAAAAGCATTAAACAAGAAGATTCAATTTCTCATATTTATTTACAATTTGCATGGAGGTGCTTATTGGACTAGTTTCTTCCAAGATTAGTCAATCTTAAAGCTTTGAATTCTATCATAGATGTATAAAGCTACATTTGTTTAATCAAGCATATGTTGATGATCTCTTATTATTTAGTAAAGCAGACCTTGCTTCAATCTAGGTCCTCATGGTGTCCTTAAATCAATTTATAAACAAACATAAAAGTTGCTTATATGTATCATCAAGTTCATCCAATCAGGTTGAGCTACTTGCAAGCATATTTGAACTTGTAAAAATTGTCATTTAAATACTCAGGACTTCCTCTATTAAACAAAAGAGTTAGTTTTAAGACTATCAACCCTTATTCAATGCAATTAAGATAATAATCAATTGATAAAATAATAATTTTATGTTTTATTTTAAAAGGCCTCAACTTATAAACTCAGTCTTAAATAGTGTACTTATTCACTAGTGTTTACACCTCTTCTTACTTAAAGATTGATTAAGGATATCTCTGAAAACTTTCTATGGATTGAAATAGCTAACAACCACTTTTGAGTAAAAGTTAGGTGGTTAATTGTTTGTATATCTGAAAAGGAAGGGGTTCAGGGATTGCCTTGATAAGAAGTACCAATAAGATGCTTCTAGCAATGAAAATATAGAAATTATTCATGGATTGCCAATCAATTTAGGATGAGTGGGTACATACATATATTATTAAGAACCAAAGATTTTGATCCATCAAACTAAAGTAGTCTAACTTATCATCTTTCAATCAAATAGTTCAGATGAGGGATATTATGAATCAAAGAGTCAAATTCAAGAATGGGACAGAGAAAAAGTTTAGTTTTGGTTTGATCATTGGAATGATCTATGCCCTCTTCACATAATTCTAGACCTGAAAAATCTGAATATTCTGATCCCTCCTATAACAAAAGTTAACAGAGTGATCAGTGAGGAGGAATGGAGTAGTAGATATAGGGGCTTGCTCTTATTACGAGCAATGTACACCATTATAATCCCATATCTTAAATTTGGTGGATCAATTTAAGTGGATATACCATAGATCCAAAATCTCCAATAATAAGTCGTACATAAAACTAATTAAGAAAGCTAGTTTGGTTTACAAATAGGTCTCCCAAGTCCTCATTCATCCTCTAGATGGCAATCAGAAACATCATAATAACTATGGACAAACTCAAAGGAAATTATCTCGAGTAGACTTGCTATCTCTGACATTAGTTCTTGGAAAGCATAGACCATCTACTCCATACTGGTAGTTTCTCTACAACTTGCTAGAGCTACTTATTCTGCCTTTGCATGTTATTTTCCAACAACTCTTCATGGATTGATTACATTTCTTGGGCTAAATATGTTGGTTTCACAAATAAGAGTGATCTAACATCCTTCGAACTTGTCATACCCTATAGAGTTTATGTCCTATAGATAGAAAGGAATACTAGAATTTTTAGTAACAAATGTCAATCTATACAACTATTTACTTAGACTACTCATTCAAAGGATCATGCAATTAAGTATGAGTAATGATCTTGCTTCACTTCCTGTTATATAATGCTAATGTTTTTCTTTTGATTCGATAGGCCATTTGATCTGTATTTTAAGTTGATATATCTTGCCAATCTAATCCCTTTGTAATCATTATCATTGGGTTATATCTAGTTTAGATTTCCTAAATCAGTTGACACTTTTCTTAATTTTTTCGATAAAAATATGTGAATTAATGGTGGATAACTTTCAAAAGGAACGTAACTTTTGGGATGGCTAAATACTTACCTTTAGGAGAATATCACTTATCAACTTGGGATTAGGCATAATTCGTCCTACTAAGTTATAGTTGAATTGTTGCTAATTATAACTGGACTCATACTGGAAATTTAACCCTGTATTTTAATTTTTCATGACTTTGCTCCCTTTCGCTTACCAAAAGGATCACTTTTACTTGTAATTGGTTTTGTTTAATTTGATCTACTTTTTTATTTTGGAGCTACACTGTGTTTTTTGCAGCTGTAATTCAGTAACAAACCTTTTATTTTTGTGCTTGTTTCATGCTAAGCAAATAAGAAAAAATCTTTATCACTAAAATATTTATTTAGGTGAAACATTTAAGATTTTTAGGATATAAGATTAGCCCTTTTCATATATAAGTTTAATATGAAAGCATTGTAACGGAACTTATGAGTATAAAGTGGGTCTCGAAAAGTCAATATTCATATAACAATAGTAGACGCCAGAGAGACAGTAGTTTTTACAAAAGTCTTGTCATGTTTGTGCACTGAAATTTAGAAGTCATGGCCGAAGTGGTTCTAGCAACCTTTACAGTAAGTAGCACAATTGGACCAGGGAGGGGTTGTTGTCTTAATGTAGCAAGAGGTCCTTCATTTTGCTTTTTTGAGTTTAGCATCCAGACATATACATTAGGGGTGAAAGGCAAAAAATAACAAAATACGAAGCAGACTTAAAAGCATAATATGGTAAAGCTTTTTTATTTCCTATCATAGCTCCTCCCTTCATAGAGGTCATACCTTGTTTTGTACCAATAGAGAAAAGAGGCTTGATGTAAAAGGGTCACAAGGGAAGAAATTACAAAGGCTTTGAGGGAGATGAGGAACGGATGGGTAGTAGGGCCAGATGAGATCCTTATAAAGGTATGGAAGAGACTAGGAGTTATCGGTATTGAGTGGCTAGGTTGACTTTTTAATGTGACCCTTGTGTCAGCCCAGATGCGGGATGAATGGAGATTGAGTAGGTTGATTATATTATACAAGGCTAAAGGGGACATCCAACATTGTCACAACTATAGAGGCATTAAACTAATAAGTCACACCATGAAGCTGTGGGAAAAGGTGATTGAGAAGAGAGTCTAGAGAGCAGCTTCCATATCGACCAACCAATTTGGCTTTATGCCAAGTGATACATCTCCTCCGTACGCTAATAAAATGCTACAGGGAACAAAAACAGAATTTGTATATGGTTTTTATTGATTTGGAGAAGGCATATGACAAGGTTCCTAGGGAAATCTTGTGGAGGTGTTTAGAGGCAAAGGGAATTCCTATGACCTTTATACGTGTAATTAGGGATATGTATGAAGGAGCAATGACTAGCGTACGAGCGATAAGAGGCGACACGGAAACTTTTACTATTAGTATTGGGCTACACCAAAGCTCCGCCTCGGGTATATTATTCAGAGTGATGGTAATATTGATGCTGATATAATCCATTGTATTAGATCCGGATGAGTCAAATAGCGAAGCGCATCAGGAGTCTTATTTGATAAAAAGATTCCATTAAAACTTAAAGGGAAATTTTATAGAATGATGATTCGGCCAACCATGTTATATGGGGCAGACCCACCAAATGTAGATATACAAAAAAGTTGTTGGTAGCTGAGATGTGTATGCTCCAGTGGATGTGTGACATTACTAGAAGAGATAAGATCCGGAATCCTGTGGTGAGAAACAAACTATAGGTGGCTAATATTGCCGACAAGTTAAAAGAGACCAGGCTTAGGTAGTTTAGGCATGTGAATAGGAGACACCCTAATGCTCTTATGCGACGCTGTGAGAAATAATCCTTCGTGATTGCAAGAGGATAAAAGGAAGGCCAACATAAGAACTGGAAGGAAGTGATCAAGAAGGATGTGACAGAGTTGACCCTTATCGAGGAATTGGCCAGAAATAGAAAATTATGGCGTGCTAGGATTGGTTAGTAAAGGATATCCTTTAAAGTGTGCTAAAACAGTCGTGGAAGTTATTGGGAGCCATTTACTGTAAGTTCTGACAACGTATTTACCACTTAGGAAGTCTAACCTTAGTGTTCATTTTGTTTTTTCTGGTTGTAAGTGAAAGAAAAATTGAACACGAAATTTACAGATCAATCTCATAATTAATCGACACAAATAATTAACCCTAGAATTGTA
>JAOQMQ010000005.1:27917328-27928526 GCA_027563845.1 Erythroxylum subrotundum | reverse complement strand
TGATTTAAAGTTGAATTTGAAAATGAAGTGGTTTTCATCTAAAATAAGAAATTCAACCAGACTAAAGTTCTTTCAGATTCCATATGCATAGTGATTAAATGGAGGAGATGTAGTCCTTCTATCTAGGAAAAAGTTGATATGACAGGAACTCCATTTAGCTATCCCTGAGCACATCTAAAGGAGGATTAATAACAAGTTTTTCATTCCTTAAGGCTAGAGGGAAATGTTAAAGAGAGCTAGCTTTTGTAGAATTGTTGAGTACTCGACTCCAGATTCTCTTAAGGAGGGGTTTTGGTTGGGAAGATAGAACTAGATGGGATGGTGACATGGGAGTTAACGGAGAAGGGTGCAAAGTAGTATACCATAGAACTAAAGAGATAAATACCATAGAAAATGAAAATTTGACATACTATTACTACATGAGAGCCCTAAAGATCTTAAGAGGTTGTGTGAGAGAAAATAAGAGAGAATACCTTTCATTCTTTCACTCTTAGGTTAAGACTATTTTATATAGGATGAGATTTGACAGAGTTTTGAAGGCTATATAGGTAAAATGATATCTAATATAGGTCCATATTTACGTTATGCTACAAAACACCTGTATATGTCTAATACCCACCACCAGTTCATACTTCTCATATTGCAACTATAGAACCTTTTATTGCTAGAGGAGTAACAGTTATCCTAATTTCTTCATTTCAATTTATTTCTTAGTTTTTCATTATTTTTTGTATGTTGTGTACATTGAGAACAATTTATAGCTCCAGTATGGGGGAGGAAAATAATTACTTATAGGCCCTGTATGTTATTCTTATCAATCTGTTTCAGTTAACTTAATAAGGAAAAATTATAGGAAAATTTTTAACTTTGAAACAATATAGATTAAGATAATTCATTATAAGTTTGGTTCATTATAAATTTGGTTGTTATTGTAACTTAATTTGTTTAGGAAAATAGTCATAAGCATTAATGATTAAGTTAATTTTGAAAATGGATACTTAATTTACACCATAATACTTTTTGTATAAATTGGATATATAAATGAATTAGAAGAGAAGTCTTTTAAAGCATTTTTAGTATCATATTAAAAAGTTTGTGAATAAATAAGCATAAAACAAATTCACTACACTAGCTTCAAAACAAGTAAAAAGGTTGAAGTTAATGAGTGGTGTTAGTAGCCATTTGAAATGGTGACCTAATTAACCAAGACTATTTATGACATGGTGTTTACTTTCATATCGAAAGATTAGGTAACTTTTCAAACAAGCCTTAAATTCTCTTACATTGATTTAAAGTTGGTGTTTTGATTTTCCATTAATAAGAAGTTTGAAATATTTAAATGATGAAGCATGTCTCTCATGTATATTTATTTCATGTATAAGGTTAAATTTAGTAGGTTAAATAAAATTTGAATAATTATAAAGTTAAATCGAATTGATTTACGACTTGATACAGGTAGTTAAATGCCTAAAAATTAATAAACTTTACAATTAAATGAATAATGAAGAGTCTTGATTAATTTGATTGATTTATTAAAATATTTTTAAGAGGTATAGCTATTTAAGTTAAAAGTAATTAAATTGGTTTGCTTGAGGTCAAACTAATGCTTAAGTATGGAGGAATTGAAAAGTGCTAATTAGAAATGTTTTTAGCATGATTTTAAGAGTGTTTTTCTTGTATTTGGATAGTTTGAACTAAATTTGATACTTAATGGGGTTTATATTTTATTTTCAGAATTTGATACTCCATGCCTAATTCGTATTAGGTGTCAAGTATTATGGGTCCTACACAAATTCTTATTGAGAAACTATATTGGAAGTGATTTTCATATAGCTAGCACAGATAATTACAGGTTAATCCCACAAAGACAATGATTGCTAGTAATTACCTTTCTTCTATTATCTAGCCTATAGATTAGATTTTGGTTTTAATAAAGAAAATAAAAATTAAACAATCAAAATAAAATAGGAAACAATAATGAACAAAGAACAAAGAAAATCACTTAGAAAACTTAATATCAAAGATTAGTGTCTAGGTGATGAATCCCCCTAAAAATCATTAATTAATTAACCTTTTATCATGCAATTGTTTTATTAACTATTAGACTGTAGAAATTCCTATATTATATTAATAACTCTTTCGAGATTACTAACGACTAATCTGTAGGTTTATTAACCGAAATCATTCAGGTTAAAGTTTATAAGATTGCTTTATTGATTCGTGAATTTTGTTATTAGTTTTAACCCTAATCTAGAGGATTTATGTCGACCTATCTTTAAGTTTGCGATCAACTCCTTTCAATTACCATAGATATATTCATACATAGGATTTCTCAATCTCTATGTTATAAAATTAGATTATGTACTAATATTCCGGATCTATCAAAACATATATAAAACACACAATTGAATCACAATAGATCAAACAAAACAATTGCATTAAATAAAAGAATCAAAACATATTGTTATCCCAACTAGGGTTTATCACACTTAGACTCTAAATACGTTTAGTTACACATGATAGAAAATGAAATCAAAGATAAACCGGAAGAAAAACAAATAGAAAATAAAGAGTTTTTTTTTTGCAAGTTTAAGGTTTGATGTTGTAATCTATTGGATCTTTTGATTAGTTCTTCACGTTCTCCACGTTCCTGGATCAATGTCGTCTGTCATGGTTGGAATTGGTTCCAAAAGCTTTCTCCCTTCAATTGGCCTCCGCTCATGTCTTTTTATAGTAAAGTTTAGGATTCTGGAAGATCTACAGGCATCTACTAGACTATGGATATTCCAAAATCTCGAGAATTTATGATTCTGCATAAACTGAGAGACTTACATGAGCTTAGACAAGGCCATATATCTCTTATTTTCTTTAAATCTTTGTTTTATGCAGCATTTTCATCCGAATTCTTCTCCTTTTGGTCTATAAAGGCAACTATAACCTACAAATACACTTAAAGTGAATTAAGTATCAAATATACAATAAAATAACAAAATTTCAACCAAAATGCATCAAATATAGGTGTATAAATATAGTGAAATATGTATCTACCAAATATTCCCACATTTAAGTTTTTTCTTATTCTCAAGCAAACCATAATCAAAATTATAAGTCTTACAACATCCATCCTTCATTAATCTTAACTTGTCCATCCATAGTCTAAATCATAATATCACATTAATCAAATTAACATATAATTGGAGTTAAGTTATCCTAACACTAACTTCATAAGTCAATATTAATAGTAATCATATCAATAACCTCATTGAAATCAAAAGCATAAACCATTACACCCTCAACCAAGATTTCACTTAATTCACTTTAGTGTTTAGGGTGAAAATTATCAAACTCTCAAATCAATACATAATGGAATATAGGCTTGTAATATTATCACATCTTCACCATTTATATAAATTATAGGCAAAAATCAAAAGGGTCTTTACCAGGTTAGAATGACGCTTAGGTAAGGTATAATTAGGTAATAAAAAATGTTGATTTGAAGGAAATTTACAAAAGAAACATTACAAGAAATTTGTTACATTATGCATACAGGTCCATTCATTATAAAACCAACGGTACTATATATTTTTCTTTTTTTCTTGTTCTATGCTTGTAGATTATTATTATTTTAATCAATTTCAAGCATTCATCGTGTACCTCTTATTAAAGAAATGTTGAACCTTTCAAATTTTCAAGTTTCAAACAATCAAATAGTGTAAATAAGCTTCAGGGTTTAAAATAATAAAAAAGCTTCAAAGAAACCTCACTCATGCTCCATAAGTAATACACGTCCATGTTCCCGATGACTCCGAGCTATCACCTATTCAGTATATGACTCAGAATACCTTGGATGTATCTTAGCATGACATGTCGTAGTTTAGACGTCTTAGATTTGCTTGGGTCGTAATTGTTCTTTATGTTGATCGTAAGCCAAAAGTGTTGAGGAGATAATCCATATAAAAAGTCAGTTCGTAGTGTCATGAACTCTGTCGTCCTTACGTGCTCTTGGTCATAAAAATCCATCGTGATGGAAAACTTTGAATAACTCTTTCAAAGTATGTCTTTCATCATCCAGAACTGGATCATATTTTCAACCCAATAAATTCAAGGACTAAAAGAAGTTGCAATAAAAGAAAAGGAAAACAACGAAAATCTCTAAGAACAAATCTTAAAATTGTAGTCTATTTTGATGGCGATGATAGTCTGGAAACTAAATTCATGATCTTTGAATTTACTAACTGCAATACATAACCTAAATGCATGTCATTTATTATCTAAACACATTGAAATTTGGATGAAGCATGAATATAGAGGGAGACTACAAAATCAATTAATCTGACAAATTACACACACTTATCAACTCCTCTTCTAGTGAACCATTGACTGATTTTATTTCTCAATTCTATATTCTTTCTAGGTTTTACCGGGTTTGGATGAAGCTAATGTGGAATTTCATTTAAACTTGACATCCCATGTAAAACTTAACAACCAAGTCAATTATGTTAATAGAAAGATTTACATTGGATAATTTTTGTGAAAAGTTGAAAGTTCAAGTATTTTACTGTCATTTTTAAAAATTTGAGCTGTAATTGTAAAATTTTAGATTTTTTTATAACTACACCCTAAAAATTAAGGTTAATAAATTTAGTCCGACCTGACTTCATTTAAAATCAATCAATCAGATTTAGGTTAATCAAATTTTAGATCAACAACAACACAAATATATTTGGACACAATTCCAATAGCATGCAAGGGGTTGGATCATGTCAGATCAAACCTAGAGCTGTCTATGCCTTGACCAAGTCCAACTCTAATAAAAATATTAAAAGTGGTACATATTAAAAAAAAGGAGATATTATCAACCACATAAAAATAATATATAATGAAAATAACATTTAAACCTTATAAATTAGGTTTTTTAATAACATTTAAAACTTAATTGAAAAGTTTGTAAACTTTATTACTAAATTGAAAAGATTAAAAAAATTAACATTTATTTACTCATCATCCTTTAATATCTTTGTTTATGAATGCTATAACTTTATACTCAAAGTACTTATAGAGAACTAAATTTTAAAAATTTTAAGAGTAATCAATACATATAATGAATTTAGTTAAATGAAGCTATAGATCATTGATTAGTATTATCAAAAAGGAAAACAAAAATTTATAGTTATTGTTTTTATTAAGATTTCAATTGACATATATTATTAATTTTCAATATAATTTTGTAATAAGTTATTAAAATTTCATAATAATAGAATAAGTTTTTTAATCAAAAAATTGATCTTGTATATACAAAATGTGGACCAAAATATATTTATATCTGACTAAATTCCAAAATCTTTATTAGATAGTAACCTTTTAAAAAATTATTAGATAAAAACTTGTTAAGTAGTAACTATTATCGAAAATAGTTTCTCTATCAGATAGGAATAAATATGCGTACTACCAGACCTCTCAAACTCCACGTAAAATTCCATTGTTTTATTTTTGGTTTCTCATTAGGTGTGTCATCCACACCCAGACTAATCCTCACTCGAGCCGGATAGGTCCTTTGCGGGAGGCAAAGCTCTGACCTCAAGTTTTAAACGACTGCATACATAAGGGCGATTTAAACCCATGACCTTACTTAAGTTAGGAGAGCTCCTTACCGACTCACCTGCGCCTGGGTTTCTATTACCTTATTTTTCACTTGTTAAGTAGTAACCAATGTGTTACCAATGGCGTTTGCGAAATTAAAGTATTGGGGACTTGATTATGGTTTACTCGTCAAATTAGGAGGGACAAGCACCGTCCAAACAATATAATCACTCGTAGAATGAACTAATTATCATAAACATTTTTATTTCTAAAATGTTTTTAGAGTCAAAGGCTAGTTTCTAACTTTAAAGAATCCATTTAACAATGGTTAGTTTAATGATTGGTATACTTTTCAGATTAAAAAAGCTTATTGTTCGTACATTATAGTTAATAGAAAAATGCTGACCTTTACATTTATTTCTTAGTAATGAAGTATGCTAAATCAAATTTCATAATCGAATGACATCATGTACGGTGTGAAAATTATTTAAGTAGCTTCAATCATCGAATCCAAAATATGTACAATGAAAGCCTATTATTAATATATATAGAATATGCATAAACTCTGGAAGTTTATTTACTATCTTTTCTTCTGATAAATATTTATCCATAAACATATATCGCTATACTTTGGTTTTTCTTCATCACTTTTCTGATTTTCTTAAACCCTAATTATCGATCTCGGTCTCGGTCTCCCTCTTCTCTCTCAATTCCAATCTTTTTCTTTTATCTCTTTTTTTAATTAAATTGGAGTTTCTTCTGTAAACATTTCTCGGTTGCTTCGTCAATTTCCTTCGACATATTTCCCCAACCCGCGCTTTCTCTCTCCGCCCTCCCTTGACCTTCCTCTCTCCAGTGTTTGATTTTGGAGATCTGCAGCTTATTTGTTTCTCTCTGTGATCGGAGATATCTCGGGTTTGGACTTTGTTTTATCTTTATTTGAAAAAGGCTGGCGGATATTCGAGTCAAGTGAATGGCGGATCCGCCAGGTATCCACATACTGAGAATTGGTGATGATGGGATTTGTTGCTCGGAGCAAAAGGAGAAATCGATAGAGTTATATAGCAGTGTGGAAAGAGAAGAGTGAAAAGCATGCTGAACGTGCTACGTGTGCATTTCCCGTCGGATATTCCCATTGTAGGCTGTGAACTAACGCCGTATCTTCTCTTGCGGCGGCCGGACAAAACCGTCACTTCTGATGATATCTCTGAGTCAGCCCCTCTCGACGGTCATTTTCTTAGTTATAAATGGTGAGTTGCCAGCCCCATTTAACGTTCTTGTTTTTAAGGCATTTTGTTAATTAAGGGTCTTAATTAGTTTTAGGTGATTAGGGTTGTTTTGAATAGAATCCTACTTTTCAAGCTTTTTGTTTTTAAAATGTTGGGATAAAGGCTTGTGGGCTAATAGGTTTTAATAGTTGTTACTTTTTTGTTGTGCCTTTGGTTTTGCTTTAGTCTGCAACTACACCTAGACGCCATGTTTAAGAATGTTACTGTGTTTCATTCTTGTGCTTTCTCAGTGTTACCCTTGCTATATGGGTTATTTTGAGGGAGGGAGTTGTTGAATATGGACTCGTTTTAACTATAATGAACCATGGTGGTCAGAAAGCCTACAAATATTCGTTAGCCTAGTTGGGAATGAAAGAAACATGTCAGAAGCAGTTATGATCCTTATCAATTATACTTTTTGCTTCACTGAAAAATAGAATAAAAAGTTGAACCCTGATGTTGGGAGAAACCTCCACTACTCGAATGTTTGGTGGCAGGATTTAACAATGCCACGCGTAGATTGGTCATAAGTCATTCTTTCCGTTCAAGTTCTTATGCCCTTAATTGAACTAGAAGCCAAGTTTTTGCTTCTTTTATCAATTATATATTTCTTTATGTTAACTGTGCCTTTACTTTCCATAATTGGTATATGTAATCAGTCTTATATCAAATTAGACGTCTTTACGTTGGCTTTGGATTTTAAGCATTCTTTTCATGTCGATGTTCATATAATTTCATTTTGAAAAGGTTGCTGAGCGCTTGCTCTGAACACTGGGCATTTGTGTACAATTGTGCATTTTACTTTTCCATAATTGATGCTGAATTTTAAGCATACTTTTCACATTGATGTTCATATAAGTTAATACTGAAAAGCTTACTGAGGGCTTACTATGAGCATTGGGCATTTGAGGGCAACATAGCCGTAACCTTTGCAATGAGATAAATCTTGACACAATGAGCTCACACTGTTGGGAAAGATTCCAGGATGAAACAAATGTGTCAGAAGTGGGCATATAGTGATGGTTAAAGTCTGATATGGAATGAAGTGATTAAGAACTGAGACTTAATTTTGCATATGAAGATTTGGTAATCCTTTCAACTTAATATGGATTATATCGCGGACTATAGGCATTAACGTAATTTTTAACCACTGTATGTATATTTCATATATTTATTGCTGCATGAGCTCATGTATTTATTGCAGCATTAGCTCTCCTGTTAAAAAAATTGTATCTGTTTCTGAATTGCATGATGATGGTCTTCTGATTTTTTTGTGCTGTGTGCTAATTCCTTATTTCTGAAGGAATTTGGTGTTCATTAGCAAGGTTTGGTTCTGGTATCTTGAGTTATATTTATTAACTTGTGGATAGTATATTTTGCACTGAAACGCCCAGTAAGGGGGTGCGGGTTTTGCAATGAAGGGTGAAGGGTATTTATAAATAGGGTACTATTTCTCTTTGCCCTATAGTAAAAGATATGTTACACTGTATAGACTTATGCACGTTGACCAAACCAAATTAAATCATCAATTTCTCTTTTCTGTCTAATTTATGTGTATGCATGTACGTGCCAGCTCACAATATTGGTTGTGATTTTGTTTCAGGTACCGGATACAAAGTGATAGAAAAGTTGCTGTATGTAGTGTCCATCCTTCTGAGCAAGCCACGTTGCAGTGCCTAGGTTGTGTTAAGGCCAAAATACCTGTTTCCAAAAGTTACCATTGCTCCCCAAAGTGCTTCGCCGATGCATGGCAGCATCACCGTGTTCTACATGAACGTGCAGCAAGTGCTGTCAGTGATAATGGAACTGATGATGAAGAATTATTTGGGCGTTTCAATAGCTCAGGGTCTAATGCTAGCTTGTCTGGTTCAGCATCAACTGCCAGCTTGACAAATGGTTCCACTCCTTTATATCCTGCAACTGTTACACAGAGGAGTGGTGGTGAAACTTGGTTTGAAGTTGGACGTTTGAAAACATACACACCATCCGCTGATGACATTGGCCATGTCCTGAAGTTTGAATGTGTTGTAATAGATGCAGAAACTAAATTACCTATAGGACATCCAAGTACTATATTAACCTCCCGTGTTATTCCAGCCCCATGTTCTACTCCACGTCGCTTGATCCCAATAAGTGGAGTTGATGTAGTGGGACATTTAGATACAGATGTCCGTATTTCATCCTCAGGAAATTTTACAGTGCTCTCATACAACATATTGTCTGATTTATATGCCACAAATGAGTCATACAGTTATTGCCCATCTTGGGCTCTTTCTTGGCCATATCGTCGTCAGAATTTGCTTAGAGAGGTTGTTGGCTACAATGCAGATATTGTCTGCCTTCAAGAGGTAAGTTTATATGAGGATATGCGGAATATAGCTTATGCGTTCTGATTTATAGGGTTTCTATTCAACAGGAAGTCTTTCTCTTGAGTGAATATAATGACTTTAAAATCAAATATATAAACTGGTGGTTACTATTTTTAGGTTTTCTCTTTTGACTCTTTCAAATAATAAATGGTATTACTACTTCGGGGTCCTTGTGCTTTACTGGTATCTTTATGGAGGATGATTTAATTCATCCTATAAATAAGGAGTTCTATTTTAGGAAAGTTTGTTATGGATACTTAAAGCTTCTTTACCCTTTTGCCTCAGGTTCAAAGTGATCATTATGAGGAATTTTTTGCCCCTGAACTGGACAAACATGGTTATCAAGCTCTATACAAAAGAAAAACCAATGAGGTTATTTGATAACATTTCTTAATTGGTAGCTATTCATATCAGATACGCATTCTACTAACTCATGTTGGTAATTGCAGGTTTACAATGGGAAAACCCATACAATTGATGGTTGTGCCACCTTTTTTCGCAGGGATAGATTCTCACATGTTAAAAAATATGAGGTTCTAATGTTTTCCTTCCTTTCATTGGGCATTTGCATATCCTTTAATGTTTTTTATTGCTGAAACTATTTGTATTCAGGTTGAATTTAATAAAGCTGCACAGTCATTGACCGATGCTGTGGTTCCAAGCGCCCAGAGGAAAACTGCCTTGAGTAGATTGGTTAAGGTAGGATTCTTGCAGTTGAGTTTGTTACAGATGTGTATCTGCATGTAGAAGTTTTATGATTTTCATCATCCAAGTAGTCTCATGGATATTTTATTCTGCTTGCAGGACAACGTTGCACTCATTGTTGTTTTGGAAGCCAAATTTGGTAATCAAGGAGCTGATAACCCTGGGAAAAGACAGCTTCTCTGTGTTGTGAGTTATTTTATTATGATCAAACTACATGGCTGATGATTTAATCATTGTATTCTTTTCTTTGTACTTATACTGTTGCTTATGTTCTGTGTTGTGAGTTATTTTATTATGATCAAACTACATGGCTGATGATTTAATCATTGTATTCTTTTCTTTGTACTTATACTGTTGCTTATGTTTTGTGTCAGATAAATTTCCAGTAGGTATGAAATGCCCAATCACCTTGTAGAATCTTGTCTGAAGTTGAACACCTATTTTGTTTTCATTCTACTCTAATTCAGAAGTAATTTGTTCATAATTAATGTTGCTTCTATCTAATCCTTTGCGGTTTGCATGTTAAGGTTGTAGCATATCATGTTTCTCTTTTGATTCTGTTTCTTTTTTCCTTTACAATTCTCAAGTTTCTTTTTCTTTTTCTTCCTTTTTTCCCTCTCCTATGGATATTAACTCCAATCAATGGTTATTTTGTTGTCATGAATATAGGCTAATACACATGTAAATGCCCAAGTAGATTTGAAGGATGTCAAACTTTGGCAGGTATTCATCTTACTTTTTAAGCTTTTTTTACTTAATGGATGAAAATGTGGGCTTGATCTATTTTTGCTTGATTTTAAAACTAGGTTCTTACACTCTTGAAAGGATTGGAGAAAATAGCTGCCAGTGCAGATATTCCCATGTTGGTTTGTGGGGATTTTAATTCAGTTCCTGGAAGGTCCATTTACTATTCGGATAAAAATTAGCATGTGTTAATTATATATTTCTTTGCTATAATTGCGCATGTTCCTTGGTAAATATGAAGTTGAACCTTTTGACAGTGCTCCTCATGCACTTCTTGCTATGGGAAAGGTGGATCCCCTGCATCCAGATCTATTGGTAGATCCTCTTGGCATCTTACGCCCTCACAGAAAACTGACACATCAGCTGCCCCTGGTAAGTTCATATTTTTCCGGGGCTTTGAGTGTTTCCCTGGATTTGTCTCTGTTATCTTTTTGTACACTTGAAAGTTATACTTTTCATTTTTAGTGATCTTACTTTCATTGATATTATATTTTTTAGACTACCAACTTAAACAGGTTGTCTTTTGTGCCTT
>JAOQMQ010000005.1:27900957-27910964 GCA_027563845.1 Erythroxylum subrotundum | reverse complement strand
TATATATATAAATTAAAATAAAAAATATTTAATTTTTTTAAATCTTAAGGTACCATTGAGTTTCATGTACTTCTGTCCCTAGTTATCCAATAAGCTAATTTGCCTAGAAATATTGTATAGCATTTAATTTTATATTATAAATAAAAATATGATATTGTATTCATAATATTTTGATATTTCTTTTCAAATGTATATATTATTTATAAACTAGTACTTGGAGCAAAATTTGACGGAAATGTTTAATTTGTAAAATGTTGGAGGAGCTAGAACAAAGATTTGGACGTACGAATAATAAATCCAAACTCTTATTTTGAAATTTAATCCATTTCCTTTTTTTTTTTACATTTGAGCAATAACAATTTTTTATAACTAAAATCATATATTACTTTAAAGCTGTATGGTATTACCTATTAATTAAATATTGATTTAAATTAAATGTTTTATAAAATTATTTAGTACTGAATTATGATTCAATTTGGAAATAATAAATATACATTTAAGGCTCGAAGGCAAACAAAAATAAAATGAAAAGAAGAAGGGGTTGTACACACGGAATGAAAAGCCAAAAGTCTCCATACAGAATAAACTGAAATAATCAATAGGAGAAAGCACAAGTATGCATATTACATCCAATTTCAACAGACTCTTTTCTCTTTGGTTAAATCTTAGTAGTTGACATTCGCCGAGTTTACCACCGTGTTTATATGATAATTAAGGAATACTTGATACCCTGTCCGGGAGAACAAGCTTTGTCTTAAATCCACAAGTCACCTCTTAAGTTACTTATTTATGATCATATGATTTTAATTTGCTCACACCATTTCCTCAAGAGACAGATAGGGATGAAGAAATAAAAGCCAGAGGATACGAAAGAAACAAGGACAATGTGACACCGTTACAGACATGTATCATTCAGCTAGACCACCAAGCGCAAGGCTTCTCCCTTTTTATTCTAATCCTTGGCTTCACATACTTCTCTGAGATCTTTTAGATCAAGCATAAATAAACATTTATCACATATTGTTTATAGACATTTTGCTAGAGCACGCCACTACTTCTGATCCATAACGAGTAGATCTTTCATATATGCCCTATTGTTTTTTGCTTATTCAAAGCAGCTTGATCAAAGCTAAGATTAACTCTATTCTTTGAATTGACTAATACTCGATATCAATGTTTCAGTCCAAACCTACTCAGGCCTTTGGCTCATGCAGATGATGAGACGTGCCAAGCTAATTGCAACTTTTCAATAATTGCATTTGGACAAACCAGTAGATACGACGCCCATAATGGATTGTTTGTTCGTCAAGAGTTGCACAAGGTTTCTGTTTAAGATATTCTACTAAGGGAAACAAACGAAACAAGTATACTTCCCAGCCAAGATTGAGAATAGATTATGCACAAACTTCAAATCTAGAACTCCATCAAATAGCTCAAGCACTTCCTTTTACTGCTATAGAACCGGGGCATTGAAATATAATAAAAAAGGAACAAGATCATTCACCCTTAAACAACTGTGATGATCACCAACACTGGGCAACACTTGGCCAAAGATTTTAAATAGTGTGTGAACCATGAAAGCTTAATCTGAATAATCATTCCACATTAAAGCAAAGTATATGCGTTGAAAGGAACATACCCATTATATCTAACAAAGAAATGGATAAGTACCAAAGCATTCAATCAAAACTGAAAGTATTAAATAGACTAATGCAGCCCACACAAGTTTCAGTAAAGATTAAAAACCTAGAACATCACTCAGTAGCCACCCTTGAGATCATTAACAACATCATATGGAATGGGTGTAACGGTTTCCAGTGTTGCACCTTCAACCATGAAACCAGGCTTAGGGCCTTCTGGCTGCCTCTTCGTGCTAATAATCTCACCTTTTGCCTTTGCCGCTGCTTTCAATTCATCATTCTTCTTTTTCCTTAACTGGAATTCCTCAGTGCACCTTGAAGGTTGCAGATGCTCAACTCGCACATGGATCCTCTTCTTGATAATCCTGTTACCAACCTGTCATCCGCATACATTGATTACATGCCAACCAACAAATATATACATATAAACAGTAGCATGCGGGATGCACAATGTTTACAAACTCTGATTATATAATAAAATCCAATTCAAAAGTCCAAAGTAGAGACAAGAACAAATATTAGAAACAAAAACTACAAACTAAACCAAAAAAAAAAAGCCTAAACATTAAACATACAGTACATACAACCAAAGGTTCTATTACAGATCAAACACATCCAAAACAGAGGATCAAACACATAGCAGTCAACAATATATAAAACATGCAAAACCCATAATAGAAAACCCAAAATCTAGTTTACATCAACACCATTTTTCACCAACTCCGAAACAAGTAAGGCGAATGATAAATTACCTGTTTGTTGATCTCGACACCAACAGCTCGCTTAGTGACGTTCCAGACGCGACCAGTGCGGCCATGGTAGAACTTGTGAGGCATGCCCTTGTGAACGGCGCCATTAACCTTGATGTCGACATAGTCGCCGATCTTGTAGGTCCTGAGATACGTAGTCAAAGGGATATAACCCTTCTTCCTAAAGGGTCTAGCAAAGAGATCTCTTGTTCTTGAACGAAGCCCATGACCAGCCGGCATTTTCACTCACCTCTCTTTCTACTTCTTTGGATGTGCGGTGGTTTCGAAAGAGAGAGAGGGTGTTCGAGGGCGAGTGCTCCTTTATATTTGGTTTGCTAGGGTTTCGGCTGCTACTAGTAGTGATTGGAGGTTAGGCTTTTGTTGTTTCGGTTTGGTCCAGTTCTTATGGGCTCTGATCAAATTTTGGGCTAAACTTGAGTTTGCGAAAAGTTTTTGAGTCAGGCTTAGGTCTAGGCAAGATTAGCCCGATCTGACTCATTGGCATCTATAAGATTATGACTGATCCGAAAATAATCATCCTCATCCCAACGTAAGAAACATCAATGTCGGGTTTCATAGAAGTGGAAGGAGTTTCGACACTTGAAACAAGTGAAGCAACTAGGAAAGATGTATTTAGGGAAGCTTCTTTTTTCATTTTTCAAATTGCTTTTGATAGGATTGTTTGTAGTTATACCAGACAGGTCTTTGGCAGGCGACCACCAACTTCATCATTTTTATAGAATCATCCAATTTCATGTCAGCAGGCTCTTCTGCAGATTTAGATTGCACAAGTGAGCCAGGGTAATTGATCAACGGTGAGTAGGGTGTTTTTTTTTTTTTTTTTGTTTAACGGAAACAGAAAACAAAAATTATAAGACAAGTCTGGGAAAACAGGTCCCGACAGATCCTCTAATAAAATACGATGGCACCCGGTAGATGTAGTGGCAAAATAGGTGACTCCAATGTCGGAGTGGACAGCTAGTCAGATAGCGCATCTGTTGCTCTCTCAGTAGACATGTTGATGAACAACAGACCATTTCCTGGTGAACAGTTCCAGGATACCCGTAACTATAGGGTTGAAAGTCTGGGAGCGGTGGTTCGTCGAAGAGAGGATCGTATGCACCACGAGCGAATCCACTTTCAGCTCTATCCTGCGGAAGCCCAAACGCCATGCTAGCGAGAGCCCGGTAAAGATGCCCCAGAGTTTTGTTGATAATGCAGCGCACCATCCGAGGTTCTGAGTGAACTTACAAGCCAGTTGTCGTCACTATCCCGAATGAGACCCCCTGCTGTAGTCGAGCATTGGGCGCGATTGCTAGCACCATCTGTATTTAATTTAACCCACCTTGGCAGCGGTTTACTCCAACCGATGAGTTGCTTCTGGCGGGGACGGATGCCTGCGTTGGCTCGACACTGCCACCCGATAGACTGAGGTATCTAACCTGCAAAAGACAAAATGGAAAAAATGGGTGAGGATGGCCAAGTAAATTGATAATTGAAAAGAGACTTGTTCCTCCATGTCCAGAGGAACCAACATGATGTGCCAAAAATAAGCCCCCAGTCCTGGCACATGACTTTTCGGTGCTGTTGAAGGTTGATGAGAATCCAGTCCCTCCAGAGGAACCAACATGATGTGCCAAAAATAAGCCCCCAGTCCTGGCACATGACTTTTCGGTGCTGTTGAAGGTTGATGAGAATCCAGTCCCTAGCAGGCAGCGAGAAATAGTCAGAAGCCATGAGGATTGTGGGGAAGATGTCCCACACTTGTGGGGCTGTGGTGCAATCCCTAACAAAATGAAGGGAGGATTCTTAAAGATTGCACGCAAGTGCCAGTGAGTAGGGTGTTTTCATGTATGGTAATGTGTACTTGAATAATGGGTAACTAGGTGTTTAGTTATTGCGTAAGCTTAGTTGGACACTTGTTTTTCCAAGTGACCAACTAAAGGTCAAGAACAATAAAGTTTTTGTTAGGTACATTTACATATTAGTATCAAAACTAACGTTTTCAACTTAATTATTAAAATTTTGAAAGATTGATTACTCAATTGAAAATTTAAAACTTAAGTGTTGAATTTAAAAAATCTCAACATTTTGGTCATATTAGGAATGATTATTCCTTATACTTAACTTTTATTTACAATATCTTCGTTATAATGTTATTCCTCGTTGAAAAAGTAAATTTAATTTAAGTTTTTACGACTCAAAATTACTTTGATTTTAGTTTTTTTAAAAGATATAAACGTACCAATTTAATTTTAAATAAATAATCATTATAAGATAAAGAAAGAAAATTAATACTAATTTATGCACTTAAGTTGGAATAATCCACACACAAATTCACGAGAAATATATGTTTTAATAACATATAAAAAAGCTCGTAAATTTTCATTTTATTTAATGGAAGTTTTATTTTAATTAGAAAATTATGAAATTTTGGTAATAATAAGAAGAAGTTTCTAATAATAATCACAATCCATTTATATATAGCTATTCCGTAAGAATTATGTATATAATATCACCTACTTCGTCGTTTTTGTCAATGTCGGTCCTGGCACTTGCCTGAGGCCTAGATTTATAGGAGGTAAAATTTTAAAAAATAATAAATCTATTTTCTAAAAGAGTTGAAAATTTAAAAGTTAATAAATTTATTCATTAAAAGGATAGAAATTAAAAAGTCAATAAATATGCTTCAACATGTTTATATATACCAAAAAGTTTCTCCTCTTGTATAAACTGAAAAGAAAAAATTTATGGTTGAAATGTTTATTTTGAATTTCATGCTTTATTGAATAGAGTTAAAGGGAATTTCGGTTCTAATCATTAATTGAGATATATTCTAACATTTTTATTAATAAAGATATATTTTATTAATAGAATAATATTTGATCATAATATAAAATTAGAATTTCTTTCTTTGATTTTATGTTTAAGCTTCAGTTTTCAATAAAAAGTTTTAATGGCTCCTAGGGTTGATGAGTTTTTGAGAGTAGAATTGTTTAAAAAATTTAAACTTAAGATCAAATCTCATCGAAGATGAACTAAGTTATAGTGGACTTCACAAGTAATTAAATTAGAATGGATGGGTATTTATCTAAAAATATATACTAAAAAGTTAAAAAGATAATTATTATGACATATTCGTAATATTTGATTTTTTTTAAAAGAAAGTGTATATTCATTAACATGTTATTTCTTTATCCGCTATATATAATTGATTTGTTAAAGAATAAATTTGAACAATTAATGACATATAAAAGTATATTTGGATTCTTATTTGATTAAAAGAAGTTAAGTTTATTAAATGATAATAAACTAAAAGAATTTTGCACTAATTTTACAGCTACTTTTTCTTATAATAATGTGTCGGATGTGGATTTAAATAATCTTTTTTTTTGAATTAAAAGTATTACAAATGACTTTGTCAAATAAGTTAATGTCATCTTTTGAAATTCTTGAATATGTTAAAGTTGCATATTGCCATTCAAAAAAAAAAAAGTTGCAGATTATTATCTAAATGCTTCAAATTCAATTGCTAATTAAATTTTATTGTCTATACCTGTGATTGTAACATCAATTGAAAGAAAATTTTCAAATTTTGTTTTCCATAACAATCTTGGAATAGCTTCAGATTTCTTGGTTAAAACCTATAATTCTATGAAATACATTGTATTTAGATATCAACATTAATTAATCGTATAGACGTATTCTTATTATTATTATTAGATAAAACCTTGGACAGTTATTTGTTTAATCGATCATGTGTATTCTTTTACTAATTCGGTTATTCCCAGATATTTTGGTTTAAACTTAATTCACAACGCTTATTTGATAGAACTGTGGTTCCTAATCCTACCTACCCACTTCCAATTCTTAGTAAAGTTAAGACAAAAAGGATTAAACTATTCCAATTAAAAATAGATGTTTACCAAAGTCGTGTACAAGCCTCACTGGCTAGGCTAGAAGTAATCATTGGCGTAATTGCGGTCAAAATTGTCCTGTTCACGATGCGATTCGTATTCAAATCTCTACTTTTCCATCAGACCATCACACATTACTAATGACAGTGTTTAAAATAAATAGAATTTATTATATGTTTAATGTATAATTTTGTGACAAATTTAATTCAATCCATCCGAAACTCAAATAAATAACAAAAATGAAATTACAAAAAGAAAGAAAGAACACAACAAACACGTTGATCGTTGCCACACTTGACTTTATTCTGATATGTACTTAAATTAATTACATCACTTATATTTGGGAATGTATTTGACAAATTTTTACTTCTGTGTTCTCTGTAAATTGAGTCATTTTATTGGAAAATTGTGTCAAAAAGGTCTAATTCACCTCTAAAAGTTAGTTCAAGAGGGGAAGATTTGCACACTATTATAAATTTTTAAATGTCCTGATAGTTGTCCGATGTGAGATTCCTAACACACACCCCTCAGTTCAGAGTAGGACTAGATATCTGATAGACATATTGGACAAAAGGACATAATCGAGCATCGCCCCAAACCATCAAAACAAACTTGCTCTGATATTATGTTAGAAAAGCCTAACGCACCTCTAAAATTTAGCTCAAAAAGAGAAAATTTGTATATTATTATAAATTCTTAAATGCCGTCGTAATTGTCCGATATATTAGATTCTTAAGTACTGACACAAATCGAAAACAAATTGATTTTTCTGTTAGCCACGTTCAAATATTATAAGGATAAAATAGCCAAATAAGTGAGACTCCATTTCCCTTATAAAGATGGCTCGTGTCACCAACAACGAAGACCAACATTTCTTTTTTTCTCCAATTCTCTCTGTCATCACCTGAGGGTGAGAGCTTCTTTTCCGCCACAGTCATGGCCCTTCAGAAGCTCTCATATGCATTCCTTGTTATCTCCATCATTCTCGAATTCCTCAACACCAATTCCCTAGCTGATTCTCACCCTTTCTCCAGAAAACTGTCCAAGAAAGCACTAGGCCTCAAACGCCAGAAACTTACCCACCTCCACTTCTACTTCCACGACATACTGAGTGGCAAAAATCCCACCGCCGTCCCAGTTGCTAGGTCCTCCATGACCAATACCTCCGCCACGTTCTTCGGACAGGTGATCATGATGGATGACCCTTTGACCATTGGCCCGGAACTGACCTCCAAACCCGTCGGAAAAGCTCAAGGTATCTATGCCTCTGCGTCACAGAGCGATATTAGTTTCTTAATGGTATTGAACTTTGCTTTCTCAGAAGGCAAGCACAACGGCAGCAACCTCAGTGTCCTCGGTCGAAACAGCATTTTTTCCGGTGTGAGAGAGATGCCGATCGTCGGCGGAAGTGGGCTCTTCCGATTTGCTCGTGGTTATGCCAAGGCCAAGACTCACCAGATCAACTTCAAGACCGGTGACGCGGTTGTGGAGTACAATGTCTACGTCTTCCATTATTGATCAGTAGTGCTATCTCTGTAATGACTGGCTTATGTTAATTTGTAATCTTCTAGCGCAAATGAGAAATAGACATGTGAACGTCATAGGTGAGTGTGATTGGCAAGGATTTTGTAATGTAATAACCCAGAAGACAAAAGTTGTATTTTCATGCATAAAAGAGAGAGAAGGTTAAGGAGACGTGATGGAGGACTCCTTTTGCTTTTGCTTTTGCTTTCGGTTTTGGTCTTGGTCCATACACTTATTGTCTCGTGATCTGATTTTGTTGGTTAAAGTAGCAAAGAGAGTTAATAATACCATCTAGAAAAGAAAAGTTGAAGTTCAATTTGTTGTAGTCGTGAACTGATAATATTAGTATATGTATCGTTTTCTGATATTTTTGAATCCCATTAAAGCTTTACTTTAGAACACTGAGCTACGTGAGATAATGGTATGTCAGAAATTCCAAATTTACTGGGACAGATCTCACAAAGAAAAGGAATCGAAAGAAGAAAATGTGGAATGGAATTTCCCGGTCTCTGTCGTGGGTAGTGGGTGGGCGCATACTATTCCTAACCGTCCTGAATGGGGCAATCTTCGACTTGAAGGATTTCTCCTAACCGTTCTGAATGGGGCAGTCTTCGACTTGAAGGATTTCTCCTTGCCGTCCTGAATGGGGCTGTCTTCGACTGACTTGATAGTTTGAAAATTGAAAGAAATTTCTCGCATCACAATCCCACCAGCATGTTATAAAATATATTGTAAACTTAACCTGCCGTAATTACGAGACAAGATCTTCTCTCCGATTTTTATGGTGTTTTATTCTGTCCCATAAATTTTAACTATTTATTTATGTGAGTCTCACGTGAGTCTTCTATAAATAAACGCAAGATTCGCATAAATAAATGGTGGAAATTTATGAGACAAAATAAGACACCATAAAATTGAAAAGAAGATCTGGACTCTATAATTATCTATTCTTTTACAGCTACCTTGTTTATGTTACGTAATTTCAGCAAGTTACTTTAACATTTCCTAAGGTTGCAATTTTGATAAGCCCCTCTAAAATAGATAAAGGCCATGTTTGACAAATAGGGATTGTATTAGTTGGTAGTTGATTCTATTAACGATTAACTGATAGCTGATTATATCAGTTAATTTGACCAGCGGATAACATCAGCTATTTATTAAAGACGTTTGGTAAAATTAGCTGTTTAGTAATAACTGTTGATGTGTAAAATAACTTATGAGGGTATGATTTAAAAAAATTATAAGGGCATGAATATTATATTTCTTAGTATTTTGTTGAATATTCTTATAAGAATTTAGATATTTAATTTTACAAAAATTAAATTTATAATTTTAATAAAAACATAATAATAATAATAATAATAATAATAATAATAATAATAATGATAATCCAATGTTAAATTCTTTATTAATATGATTACATTATATTAGTATTTTTTATATAATATGTATGAATTTTATTATTTAATAAATTAAAAATATCTATAATTATAGTATGATATATCATAATTCAAAAATTATGAAAAGAGGGTATAATTGGTCTTTTACTTATTAATTTTTGGTCAATAATCCAAAAAGCTCATTTTATGAAACTTTTGGAAATCAATTTATTGAGGTTAAATAAGTTAACCAATAAGCTATTTACTGAACACATCAATAACTTTTTAAGATGGTTAAAAAGTTAATTTTTAGTCAATAAACTAAAAAATAGCTGATAACCTGTTTGCTAAATATCTCCAAAAAAAAATGGCATGTTTTAGCTACAAAAGATTTGCTTTTCACTTTCGCTTATCCTTTTACTTTTGCTTAATTAATGATCAGCTAGCATAAATCAACCAAGATGTTGTGTGTGTGTGTTTTTAAAGATTATTATTATTTGGTCCCTTTGGCCCTATTAGCTGCCATTCCAAAACTATAGTAAAGGAAAAGTAATATTCACTAGCAAGAAAAAACTAATATTCCCTAAGAAGTTGATAGATCCTTGGCTACTTTAAGAAGTGGGTTTGGCATAAGGCAATAAGAAACCCCATCACTTTCACGTAAATTAGTATGCATTGCTGACGAAAGGTTAAAAGGAGATGTGCGCTTTGCCAATTGCCAGCTACGGTGATTTCAACACTGAGATGAAATAGATGATCATGAGTGCGTTGGCTTGCCTAGGGTTAGACTTAAAGACA